>JAMZAV010010671.1:0-20419 GCA_024449915.1 Sweltsa coloradensis
TTTTCCCCTTAAAAATTTAAAACCTTACATCAACCAACACCCAATAGACACTCTATTTCAACACCTCCCGTCAAACCCACATTTCCTAATCCACCTTACATAAACCCAAACCACCCAATAGACACTCTATTTTCAACACCTCCGCCCAACAAAAAATTTTTTCTTATCCACCTTACATAAACCCAACCCCCCAAATAGGCACTCTGTCAACACCTCCGTAACACACACTTTCCTAATCCACCTTACATAAACCCAAACCACCCAATGGGCAAATATGACAAAAAATGACAGTCTCTCCTGGCAAAAATTTTGATCTTTCCGATCACCTTTTTTTGGACCTGCATTTCTGCACTATCAAACCTAGAAGATTTGGGACCAATGATATCCTAAGAAGTGCGTTGGGAAATAGGCCCTTTGGGGGATGTAAGGCATTGCACTTTTCCTGGAACCCAAATTTGGAAGTATGCCGGATTTTGAGATGGGTTCATTTTTTTACAGTGGACTTAAAAAGTTTTTCAAGCCCACGTTCCCACAGGCAGCCCAAAAGTCGGCTTTTCCCTCATGGACCAGCGGAAACGCAAACGGCGCTCAAAAAAAAAAAAAACAGGGCATGGTACAAGGAAGAAATTTTTCCTAATCCACATTCAGTATTGTTGAGCTTTTACGTAGGTTTGCAAACAAGTCTCGGGAAATGAGAAAAGGGATTATATTGATCGTATGCCCTATGAGAAAGAACTAATCCTAAAAGGTTATGGACTCTTATTAATTTCATCGCAATACTGAAAGAACCCCCCTGAAGGTCATTTAACAAATGTATTTGTTTTTAAAATTAGATCGTATGAGTTTTTTAATCAAATTTCTTGGCTTTTCACTTTTCCCTTCTGACCCAGCTGTGCCTATTAACATCCCTTATCTAAGTCTCTCTCACAGTTTTAATAACATATCTAGTACTAACCCCTTTGAGGAAAGAGAATTTTTAAAAAATTTAAAATCTAGTCGTGGGGGACTGGCCAGATGGTTTTGGAGCTATTTTTCAAAAAATTTTTCCCTCGGTTTTGTCTCAACCTAACCCTCAAATAGTTTTGATCAGAGTTCAAGTTAGAATATAGAATGTTTGCGCGCTCTAGAAACTCTAGTTTGCTCTTCGTGTTTAAGTGTGTCACTGTCACCTGAACTCGGTTCGTTTCAGCACTATTTCCCGTTGTAAGATAGTATGTTACATTAGAAAACAAATATGATCAACCGAGGGCATTTTAGAGTTCAAGTGAAATAAATTTTTGAAATAAAAAATTAATGACCCAGGTTTTGTTATTTTCAGAAAACCAAGAAACCGGAACAAATGGGAAAAAGAGGCTCGGATGGGGAACAAAGGGCCCGTTCCCAAAAAAGGAATACTTAGTTTCAGCTCTTTTTAGAGAAAAAGTAGATAGGACAAGGGAGAGGGATGTATTACCCGGACAGGCCTTTGTATGGTTCAAGCCCTTTGGGGTAGTAAGGTAAAAAAAGGGCAGCCACCACTTTAAGTTAACTGCTTTTAAAACCAGTTAAGTTACGTAAATTTACGAAAAGGGTTTGCATGCTGTTATGAATCGAAGGAGTGGGAAGGTATGTACATAGTACATAGCCAAATTTTCTTTTATTTTCTTTGAATGAATATAAGGAAAAAATAGCATTGACAATCAATTTCTAGGTAATTCCCCAATTTTAAAACCCTTATTGGATGAGGGGGCGAGCGAAAACGAAAATTCCATTTCATACCTGGAGAAAAAAAACCGGAATGTTTTTTTTTTTTAATCTTTTTTTATTTTATTTTTTTTTTTTATTTAATTTTTTTTCTGTTTTTCGGCTAAACGATACCGATTTTTATGAAATTTTTTGGAGGCCTTTGAAATCACTAAAATTAGAACTGCCCGTTTTTCAGCGCAATCGAAAAATTATTCTCATGAAATCGCAATTTTTTACGATTTTTTGTTTTCAAAAAATTTCTTCGACTTTTAACACCTACATGCTTTGTCCGATTTTAAGATTTTTCACAAAACCTTTTAATTTTTTGAATTGATATATTCGTGTGAAATTTTAGCGTAATCAAAAAATTATTCTATGAAAAAACGCAATTTTTCGATTTGTTCGATTTTTAATTTCTTTGGCTTATAACACCTACATGCTTTACCCATTGTAATGATTTTTACAGAACCTAAATTCAATGAATTTAATTTCGTGTTAAATTTTGGGGCAATCGAAAAATTATTTCTTGTGATAATCGCAATATTGAAATTTTTTTCGATTTTATAAATTTCTTCGCCTTATAACACCTACATGCTTTATCCGATTGTAATGATTTTTGCACAGAACCTTAATTTTATGAATTAATAGTATATTTGTTTGAAATATGAGGGTAATCGAAATATTATTTCTTATGAAAATGTCTATATTTTACGCTTTTTTCGTTTTTAAAAAATTACGCTCATCCAACAACGCGCCTGAAAAAGCGTTTGCGAAGCTTCCTAGTTAACATTTCAAAAAATCTATGTGTCGGAATGAAAATATGTGTGAGTACAAAACCTCTTTCCTGTTTTAAAGTGCAACACACCTAATGATGTGTTGTTTTTACATGCTCTTGCTTAATAACTAGGAAGCTTCGCAAAACGCTTTTTCAGGCGCGTTGTTGGATGAGCGTAATTTTTAAAAAAACGAAAAAAGCGTAAAATTGCGATTTTCATGAGAAATTATTTTTCGATTACGCTCAAATTTCACACGAATATATTCATTAAAAAAAATCATTACAATTGGATAAAGCATGTAGGTGTTAAAAGTCGAAAAAAATTTTAAAATAAAAATAAATCGTAACATTGCAATTTTATGAGAAATAATTTTTAGATTACGCTCAAATTTCACACGAATGTATCAATTCATAAAATAAAAGTGTAGTATGGCGGCTAAAGGCTCCACAACTCTAGGTCACGGGTTCGAAACCCAACTACTGACCTCTGCACTGAATGAGCCGATTATCCGTCATATTAATTTGATAGCATGGATTCGAGCGGGAACTACATACTAACTGGAAGAGTGGGTAAGACGACTCAGGCATGAGTCGATTAGATCTTTAAATTGACTTATTACGCTATAAATCATAACAATAGATATTATAACAGTTAATATGCCAACACCGTGTAACTTCATAGATTCGTTACAAACATTATCTCAAACACAAGATAAATCAAAGGAGCGCCCATTTGCGCAGGTAACTTAATATTGTGACATCATTTAATACAAAAACACTGAATTTACTTCCTAAGAAATTATCCAATCAATAGTTAGATTTAAAATTTAAAACAAATTTAATTTCTCCAAACACCTAAGTAATATTACGATTTGATAACTTACAAGTCTCAAGTGTCAGCTTCTTCTACTGCAATCGGCTCTTCGTCTGGTTTCTTACTCTCCTTACCCTACCGATTTTCAGCTCTTTTATACTCTAACTCGTTCACTAATTAGATCATTTGATGAAACTTTTCTAGATCTTTCTCTCTGTTTCCATTGGCTGAGACGATTGTGCGTGGCCTTGGGTGCCAACCTGTACCAGCTACTACCTAATGTGTTTACGTCTTAAACTTCCAAGAAATGCGTAATAATGATAGTTAAATGACACTCGTACCTGCTCGCGATGTCGCGGGCAAGGTGAGTCAATGCACCATTAGGCTAACTTATATAAGTTGTTTACGAACTTTGGCTTCACCTTGTGCAATCGTCTTTCTTCTGGAATATTCTACATGTTAATATTACTTGATTCAATCTAAATACTAAGATTCACATTCTAGAACATTGGTTTGAATTTGAATACATATAAATAACAAATGCTAAAAATTCGCTCTACTACAAAGGTTCTGTGAAAAAATCATTACAATCGGATAAAGCACGTAGGTGTTATAAGTTCAAGAAATGTTTTAAAAATCGAAAAAAATCGTAATATTGCGATTTTCATAAGAAATAATTTTTCGATTGCGCTCAAAAACGTGGCAGTTCTAAGTTCAGAGATTTCGAAGGCCTCCAGAAAATTTCGTCGCAATTGGAGTATCGGTTTAACCGGAATCGTGTTAACAAACACACAAAAATACAGAAAAAAAAGAAAGACAAAAAAATCCGGATTTTTTCTTCAGTGTAGTAGAATGTAATCTTCGCTTCGCTCGCTACGCTCATCCAATTCAAACAACAAAATATATGTAAACATTTTGCATGTACTTTACAGATCCCTTTTCACATTGTGAATCTCGATTGAATGTTTTTAAAAATTATTTATATAAAATTAATTTAAGCGTAATTTGTTGTGGTGCTCGTGTCCTAACCAAGAGGGTTGTCGTCATCAGTGTCGATAAGCTTTACCTTGTTACAGGCATGCTCCTAGGCAAGGACGTGTCATGGTGTGGGTTTAGCTGCCACCACTCGTTCGTTCCCCCGATTTGGAATATCATCCACAGTATTGTGGGAATCTGGAACAAGACACAAAGTGAAAAAAAATAGTTGTCGTTATTGATATTTTTATTTGACTATTTCTGTTTGGAATGTTGTTAATATGCTTAATTTGTCATTTTTTATATAAAATTAAAGAACTTAATCTATTTTCAGTGATTTGTTAGTAAATAACATGTTATTTGTTATCTTATCTGAACACATAAAATATTTGTTTCTCACCATAATCATAAACAATGCTCGTTATTATGTTGTCATAAGAAGATTGTAGTTTATACAGAAATACAACTTAAGTATAATATGGTGAATTTGGATGAATCAATACATTTCTAAACATATTATACACTTATGTTTTGTGAAATTACGGCAGAGATCTTTCATCCCAATTTTGTGTTCGAATAACATGTTATTTGTTATCTTATTCTGAAACACATAAAATATTTGTTTCTCACACATAATCATAAACAATGCTCGTTATTATGTTGTCATAAGAAGATTGTAGTTTATACAGAAATACAACTTAAGTATAATATGGTGAATTTGGATGAATCAATACATTTCTAAACATATTACTACTTTTGTTTTGTGAAATTACGGCAGAGATCTTTCATCCCAATTTTGTGTTCGAATAACATGTTATTTGTATTTTATCTGAACACATAAAAATTTGTTTCTCACCATAATCATAAACAATGCTCGTTATTATGTTGTCATAAGAAGATTGTAGTTTATACAGAAATACAACTTAAGTATAATATGGTGAATTTGGATGAATCAATACATTCTAAACATATTATACACTTATGTTTTGTGAAATTACGGAAGAGATCTTTCATCCAAATTTTGTGTTCGAATCAACCATTTAATAATTTTGATTAAATTTTTTTTTCGAAATCTTTCAACATTACAATAGTCATTGACTGCCTTTCGCACCGCAATTTTTACACCGTTGCCAAAATTTAAACATTTTCCCTCACCGAGATAGAATTATTCAGCACATTACATTCTCTACGACTTACCACTTCAAATTCCCTTCAAACTTTTATGAACACTACTTCCAAATTGCTTCCATTTAATATATCTACTGCAAATCCCGTCGTTTCTACATCGGCTCGAAATTTTCAAATGTGTGGTAATAGTTCCTACAACGCCCAGGCCCTACATGATACACTTGAGAATTTTGATTGCTAGTCTGAGTAGGTTGAAAATAAATTGAGAATATTGTACAGAAATGAGAGATAATGTGGTTTCGTTCAAAAGTGTATTGAAAGGATATACTATTAGGTCACTATACGGCTCTATGTAACTGCATGTTTTACTGATCGAGAATGTGTTGAGCCAACTGCAACTTAATATCCTACAGAAATTAGACACAATCTCGTTTCGTCCAAAAGTCTATTGAAAGGATATACTATACTATACAGGTCACTATAGGGCCCTCTATGTAACTACTTGTTACTCTACTGTGTACTACTACAAACTACTATGTAACTACTACAATACCTTGTTTAAAACATTTTCACAATTTAACTTCTTGTATTCACACTTCTTTCATGCCTTTTTTTCCTTTCATTTTGGATTTGTTAAAAAATCGTTTATGCTTACCCAGCCAGCAACAATATCTTACGAAAATTAAATCAAAATCATTTAAGTTGACATAAAAAATTGTATTTTCGTAGACTTTAATTGATTCTTTAACACTTCAACTTGTTTTTATAATGCATATTTTGTTATTCATATTTTGTGTATTATTTTTTAGTGTATTTCTTATTACTTTGTTGTTCCTTCACTGCCATATATTATGATATTATTATATGGTTTATATGTGCAATATATTATGTATAATGTTATTGTCAGTGGACCGCTATAAATAAATAAATAGTTCGTGACAAACATATTTTTTTTTAAATTCCCCTGTTGGGGAGGGGAAATCAGAGGGCCCCGATTTCAAATCCTAATTTAGATCGAAGTTTGGTTCGGCCAGAAAAAGCATTCGATGTATACATGAAAAAACACGTTGTCAAGAAGGATTGAATGGCAAAAGGAGCGGAGATTAACTTTAACTAACGATAGGGATGTTCTGTGCCCAGATATAAAGCTATAAGCCCAATATCAAAATTCAAGCCCATACATAAAAGCTATCAGACCAATATCATTTTTTTTATTATTATGTTCATAAGGGTTTTAAGAACGCGTAAACCGTTAGATAAAATTTGCGCCACTCTACCCGGGGGGAATGGGAAACGGGCCATCGTTCAGAACCGGCCACAGGTAGGGGGAGGAAAGGTGTGTTTTTCACGTCGCGGCGTCATCTCTTTGTCATCTTTCGTGGTGTCATTGTGACGTCATCGTCGGGTAGGTCGTAAGGAAGGGGGCAAGTTTTCCGACGACGTTCCCAAAAACTGCCTCTAGTTTCTGGGAGTATTATTTTTCACTATAATACACTTTTAAAAAAAATATTAAAAAAAAATGTATTGTTAAAAAAAAACCAGTAGTATTAATTTACGCAATAAAAACTGTACTGCTTTTTGTAATTTTAAAACTACTTTTGGGGACTAAAATTAGTATGTTTGTAACAGTAAATTTAGAATTGGCTTTATTTTTAATAATACACGTCATTAAAAATTTAGTGAATGAAAATTTTTTTTTTAAAGGGTGCAAAAAATTTAAATAAGAAACCCCAATGGACAGTTAAAATTACAATTCGGACGTAAATTTTAAACGAGATTGTTGGCTAAATGGGTCCCCGTTCTGCGTTCTCCCCTTCCACGTGGCCCACCTGGTCACCCCGTTCGATCCCACCCACGACGGCCGAGCTCAAACCGTCCCTACTGTCTTGATCATCATGACCCCGTCGTTGATCCCTTGCTTGTTAAGTGCAAAGTTTTCTACGCTCTTGAAAGCGAAGCGGTTTTTTGGCCAGTGGTGCGGTTTTAAAGAATTTTCCCGCCCGGGCACGTTTTCCCGTTGCCCACCGGGCCGCTCCTTCCCCGTCTGAGCTTGATGACGCAAAAATTTTGGTTTGGCGGTCACTCAGAAGCTTACTACGCTGAAAAGCTTAAACGTTTGTCAACCAGACCGCTGTGTTTTCTGACTCTCCACTCTCAAGCCGTTCATCGCCCCCGGGGGTTTTAAGGGGTTGGGCGGAGGTTCACAACCCCTTGCTTTGAAAGAAGTTGTCCCCCCCTCTTGTCCCCAAAGAGGGCATCTTTCCTCATCTTGTTGAAAGAGTTTCATCGTTTTCTTTGCACTTGGTCTCGACCTTTTCAAGACCTCATCCAGAAACACTACGGTTTTAGTCTTACGAGGTCACCCCCCGACAACGTGTTGACTTTGCTTAAAATTGCTACAAGTTTCGCGCCAAACTTTTTCAGCCTATCATGGCTGATCTTCCTGAATCTCGTGCCAGCCTTCCGCGTTTTTCTAAAGCCCGGACTGATTTTGCGGACCTTTTTCTGGGGGGAAGACGAGTACTCGTCAAAACCCCCCCATCCCCCCAAAGGAACCTAGTTTTTTCTTTTTGCTTGGCTACTAAGGCTGCCTTTTTGGAGATGGTTTTTCCGATCACCACGGAAAGCGTTCCTGGCTTGTATAGATCGCTTTTTGCTCGTCGTGGCCTTCGGCTACATATATTCCGACGTGGTGTAAAACGTCGGTGTCCCCGTATCTCCGCGAGTTTATGTTTTTTCTCGCTCGTCCGAGACACTATTTTTGATGCGTGGCCCCCACCAGTGGCTTTTTAACCCCTCCCTACGCCCCAATTTTCGGTTTGGCCTCTGGGAACCCGGGGCTAAATCCGCAAAATTTAGCTCTGTCGCCGACAAGGACACCCCTCACACCTTTAAGAGTTTGCCCCCCTCTTTTCCGATTTTAAAACCGTGCTAAACAGTCGCCCCCCTGTGCCATTTATTTGACCCCACCCAGTGCCCCGACTATCTTAGCCCCGCCCACCTGCTAATTGGCCCACCTCTTAGCGCCCCAGAACACGTTTTGGCCCCGATGCGCACCCCTCTCCCCTGGCATCGTTTCGTCAATTTCATCAAAGTTCTGGACCGTTGGTCTAGAGTATTTGATACTCAAAGCAAAGAGGAAAGTGGTTCGGCATGTCCAAACTCAAAAATTGGGGGACGTGGTTTTTGTTTTGGAACCCTTTTACCCTCTTTTGTGGCCCTCAGCCGAGTAGTAAACTGTGCCCCCCAAGGACGGACAGTTAGAGTGGTTTTTGTCCGTACTAGTAAGGAGTTTACCCCCCTCCCGGGAAACAAATTGGTTTTCCCCCCACCCCCTTAGTTTCTTCGTGTCGGACTTTTTTTTAATTTTTAGATTATAGTTGTTTCCCCTTGTGTCTACTTAAAATTATTCATTTTTAGGTGGGCGGTTAGTTCGCGCCGATTTATTTTTTGTATTTTTTGTGCTTTGTTTAGTGCTAGTTTTTGTTTTTAACTTTCTCTTTTATTTGGGGTTTACTCGGGTGGTTTAGCCGGTTTTTCATGTGATTTGGTAGCCAATCACGTTCGTTTTTTGTTTCTTGTTTGACCGCAATATTCATCTTAGGTTAGTACACGACAAGGTCGTCTCTGAAAGGCGCTCTCTGTTATCTCTCTCGCCCATATTTGGGGAATTCGTTTTTACGCTTCCTATCTGCACGGTTTTTCAGTGATTGCCTGTTTATGACTTATCAAAAGTTTAGGTTTGTATTTCTTTATTCTCTCTTCTTATTTTTCAATGGCCCGATCTATTAAACCTTTCCTTCCCCTCGACGTCTGACACATTGACGGGACGCACGCGACGCAAGAAAAATTCGAACATCCGAACCTCACGACGTCGGGGGAACCCGTCCTGCAGGAAGTATTTTCCACCAATCATATGAAGTTCTCTTTTGCATTTTTTTTTCCTGTGTTCTTCCTTTCCTCCATTCTATTTTTAAATAATTAAGTCCACTTAAATCTCGGTAGGACTGGCCTAAACACTTTTTTTTGATCTATAACATAGCTTCAACAATCACAATATACAGAATGTAGTAAAAGACAGAAGTCGTTTGGGAGAGCATGGGTAGTTATAAAGCCAGAGGGTTTTGGGAAGGAGCCCAAAATTTACGACAATTGCTATTTATAATAGGGGCTTCGCAAACGCTTTTTTTTGTCGCGTTGATGGATGACTTTTTGTAAGTTTTAAGTTTGGAGGGGTCTTTTATTTTCAAGTGCTTTTGAACGCAATGTAGGTGATTGTTGTCAAGTTTTTTATTTTTTATTGTTAGTTTTTATTATAAACCCAAAAAAAACTTATGTTAAACCCTTTTAAATTTTTGGGGTTTTGGGTATTTTTTTCAACTTTTTCTTTTTTAAATCAATACTCACCATTACTTAAGACCATGGAAATATGAACGTTTTAGCCCCCCCCCGTTTTGGGCAGAATTGCCCAAATGTCACGAAAATATCGCACAAAAAACGTAAAAAAATACAATATTCATGAGAAATTTCTTCGATTGTACCCAAAAACGTGCCCAAATTAAGTTTAGAGATTTGAAGGTCCCCTCCAATTTCTCAAGATCGCATATGCCGTTTGCCGGAGAGAGCGAAAAAAAACAGACAGAAAACCCCAAAAAAAAAAAAAAAAAAAGAAAATTTGGGGCTAAATTTTTTTAGGGGGGCAGTGAAATTTAAGTCTTTGCTTCGGTCATCCCAAAAATTATAATTTTTTTATTATTTTTTAAAATGTTTATTTATAATTTTTTTTTGAGGGGGCAGTGAAATTTAAGTCTTGTTTGCTCATCCAATAATTATAATTTATTATTTTTTTTTATAATGTTTATTTTTTAATTATTTTTATAATTTCACTAACCCCTCAAAAAATTTAGCTCCAATGTTTGTTTGTTTGTTTTTGTTCTTTTGTTTTTTTCTGTCTGTTGTGTACATTATACTGTATGTCGCCATGACGCCATAGTACATCATTGCAGGTAGGGCTTACCAAATACATATGTTTGGGCATAAACACTTAAGGTGTCTCTTTCAAGCTAAAATTTGACAAAAAAGTAATGGTTTCGTGCTCCCCTGATAACATCGAAATTGGGTGGACCGAAAATGATGCAATGTTGGGAGAAGTTAGATAATTGAATAATGTTTGCAACGTATTGATCAGAATGTACTTTTTTTCACCGATTTCTGCCAAAAAAATCAAGAAAATACGTGAAAATTGGAAAATTTGACGTACTTCTTGATTTTTTTGGTGAAAAATGGGGGAAAAAAAGTACATTCTGATCAATACGTTGCAAAACATTATGCAATTATCTAACTTCTCCCAAAATCGCATAATTTTCGGTCCAGCCATTCGATGTTATCATGGGAGCACGGAAGGTCTGCAAGCGGTTGAAAAATGTGATTCCGCCTCCGACCGGTGGCGCTCTCTGCAGTTTTATGTTTCAAGTCGGGTTATAGGGCGTGATTTAAACAATCCCCATGCCGAGAGGCCATTATTGTACACTCAGTGTCATATTGTAAAGGATTAAACGAGTAATTTTAATACTATTATATTATTATGATTTCTTGGTACTTTGGAGTTGATCTTGATGCTTACTGTCTCTTTGAATGTATTGGACATGATCATGATTTATCAAGATCATAACAATTCAATATTCCATATCTTACCTAGGATTCGATCTAATTACCGGTATTATTTATAGGAGTCGTGCGCTTCGGATCTGTGTCGCAGCCGCGGACAGCCTTGATCATTTAGGAAGTAATTTTATTTATCGAGCATGCATTTTATTTCATTTATAATATAAGATACCATTCATGGTGGTTCACACATAGTTTGCAGGTATGATAAGCATATTATGGCACCAAAGGGACGCGGGTTCGATGACATTATAAGTAATAATCTAACGTAGATCTACTCTCCATTCCACCATATCCACTCATCGTCTTGAGTTGCATTGGATCATCTATTTAGAACCACAAACATCTACCTCATAAGACTGGGTACGAATGGATATGTTTGGTATATTAACTGAGTTCATTAACTGATTAGAAAAATTGATTTTTTTCTTCACCTAGCGCTTGCTTTGGCATTATAAATTTTGTTGTTTTATTATCCCGTTCGGTGGGAGGACTATGTTGACGACGAGTGGTGGTGGTGGTGGTGGTGAAGGTGAAAATAAAATATGTGGGGAAATCCTTGGCGCCTTTGACGCTAACAAGAATATTGAGAATAAATAAATGAAGACATGTGTTTATCGTCAAGCAACCAGTTCCCCTCACACTCCGCGTATCACTCTCGCAAACATCAACAACCATCTATTCTCCAGTAGATAACGAGCCACTCACTTGAGATACATTTGTGAGACGTAATAGCATTCAATGATATGGTCTCGATCAAAACAGTTATCTTGTAACTGTGGCAAACTTAATTTCAGGTTTTAAATTTGTAATTTATCTCGATTAATGGGAGTGTGATATTATGTAAACGAAATTCGAAGTATTTTTTTATTAACAATAACATGGCATCTTATAATCGTGCATGTCTATAGTGCGTATTATCTATTGATTATTATAATATCATAGTATTGTTATAAGCCCGTAGAAACCAATACATGCATACATGAAAAACCTCTCATACCAAAAATTCGAGGTCACTAAGTGTAGTGTTCAGTTTTCCTTCCTTCTCAGGATCACCAAGTATGTGAACTTTTTGACGGAAGGTGAATGAGGATATTGACATTTTCATTCTAATTATTCAACTTATGTCCGAACTCCGAATATTATTACAATGACGACGTCGGAGTGATGTTTTTCGGTAGCGGGAGTCGAAACTCAATACACGCACTTGCATTTGACCTTGAATGAGTGTTGTGCGAGGCCAACACAGATAACCGTTTCCCGCGTTGTAATGTAATACTTTGGGTCGCACCAATAAGTGAATCACACAGTCGCACCGTCGCACTGACGTCCAACACACATTCTTGAGATAACTTGCCTTGTTGCTGTCAAAATTGTGTTATTTCCATTTTTCCGTTTTCAACCTTGGCCATGATATGATTTTTAAATTTAAATTTTTTAAGTTTATTAGTGATTGCATATGTTACGATTTTATTGATGACCTTCCTTCAATCAGTCTCATAAGTCAAAATATTGTCCATCATTTACGCTTCTACGATGACGCAGATGTAGAAAATGTGTGGATTACGCTACTACGATGACGCAGATGTAGAAAATGTGTGGATTTTTTTTATTTTTTTTATTTTTGGATTGATTTCCATAAAAGTGCAATCTTGATTCCAATATCGGATATAGTATGATACAAATGTAATTAAATCGAGCGGCCAACAAGCCATCATCAAGCAATTCAATATGGAAATTGGCTATGTTTCGATTCGAATGCAAATCTTTCCCTAGTTACGTTCATCGAGTAATAATTAAATAATTATTATGATTGGAATTGCGTTATGAAGACTCCAATATTACAATCTTGAGAAAATAGCTCGTGTTATGTTTATATTTTGTATAATAGTATGTGTGTTTATGTTTCGTTTGCTCTCTACCGGACAAACGACTGTTGTGGAATTTTCACGATGTATATAACTAGGAAAACGCTAAAGTCCCGCCGCGTTGATGGATGAGCTTTTTAAAGTTTTTAGTTTGCGTGGGATATCTTTACTTTTGCAAGTGCTTTGTTTTGCTGCCTACGCATTGTAGGTGATTGTTGTCAAGTTTCTTTTGTTTCTTGTTAATTGGTATTTTACCGTAAAAAAACTTATATTAAAAGCTTTATTCTATGAATTCTGACTAGCTTTTTCAACTTTTTCTTTCAAAAGGTACTACATCACCATAACCTTAATGTTCATGTATAATATGAACGTTTGTAGCCCCACCCGTTTGGTCGAATTGGCCCAAATGGAAAGAAAATATCTATACAAAAAATCAAAAAACTCATACTAAAAGCATTATTTCGATAGATTCTAGCTAACTTTTTCAACTTTTTCTTTCAGAAAGCAATACATCACCATTACCTTAATGTCCATGTGAAATATGAACGTTGTAGCCCCACCCGTTTGGTCAGAATCGGCCAAATGTCACGAAAATATCGCACTAAAAATCGAAAAAAATCGTATAAGTACTATATTTATGAGAAATATTTCTTCGATTGAACCCAAAAACGTAGCAAGTCTAAGTTCAGGGATTTCGAAGGTCCCCTCAAATTTTCATCAAGATCGGATATGCCGTTTGCCCGGTAGAGAGCGAACAAACAGACGCAAACAAAAAAACAAAAAAACACCCGAGCTAAATTTTTTGGGGGTCGGTAAAATTGAAGTCTTCGCCTCGCTCATCCAATTATACTAGGAAAACGCTAAAGTCCCGCCGCGTTGATGGATGAGCTTTTGAAAGTTTTTAGTTTGCGTGGGATATCTTTACTTTGTCATGTGCTTTGTTTTGTAGCCTACGCATTGTAGGTGATTGTTGTCAAGTTTCTTTTGTTTCTTGTCAATTGGTATTATTTATCGTAAAAAACTTATATTAAAAGCTTTATTTCTATGGATTCTGGCTAACTTTTTCAACTTTTTCCTTCAAAAGGTACTACATCACCATAACCTCAATGTCCATGTATAATATGAACATTGTAGCCCTACCCGTTTGGTCAGAATTGGCCCAAATGGCACGAAAATATCGCACAAAAAATCAAAAAACTTATATTAAAAGCTTTATTTCTGTAGATTCTAGCCAACTTTTTCAACTTTTTTTAAAAAATGTACTACATCACCATAACCTTAATGTCCATGTATAATATGAACGTTGTAGCCCCACCCGTTTGGTCAGAATTGGCCCAAATAGCACGAAAATATCTCACAAAAAATCGAAAAAAATCGTAAAAGTACGATATTCATGAGAATTATTTCTTCGATTGTACCCAAAAAACGTGGCAAGTCTAAGTTCAGAGATTTCAAAGGTCCTCTCAAATTTTCATCAAGATTGCATATTCCGTTTGCCGGTAGAGAACGAACAACCAAACAGACAAAAAAAACAAAAAAAACAAAAAACATTGGAGCTAAATTTTTTGGGGGTCAGTGAAATTGAAGTCTTCGCTTCACTCGCTACGCTCATCCAATAATGTTTGCAACGTTTTGAACAGAACGTTAATTGTTTCCCCCATTTTCTGCCAAAAAAAAAAAAAAACAAGAAAATACGTGAAAATACGTAACATTTATAAAAGTTGTCGTATTTCTTGATTTTTTTGGTGGAAAATTTTGAAATAAATTAGCATTCTGTTCAATATGTTGCAAACACTATACAATTATCTAACTTCTACCAAAATTGCATAATTTTCGGACCAGTCATTTCGATGTTATCATGGGAGCACTGAAGGTCTGCAAGCGGTTGAAAAATGCGATTTTGCCTCCGACCGGTGGCGCATATATTATTCTATATCTATGATCGAGTACTTGGTCTCTTTGGCATATCAGCTACGTTATTGACTGATACGATTAAATGACTGTGCACTTGTTTATTATCTTCACCTACTG
This sequence comes from Sweltsa coloradensis, assembly GCA_024449915.1. Lineage (NCBI taxonomy): Eukaryota > Metazoa > Arthropoda > Insecta > Plecoptera > Chloroperlidae > Sweltsa > Sweltsa coloradensis. The sequence continues at coordinate 14,981 of JAMZAV010010671.1, forward strand.
TTTTGAGTTTGGTAAGGTAAGGTGAAATTATGCAATTTTGGGAGAAGTTAGATAATTGTATAATGTTTGCAACGTTTTGAACAGAACGTTAATTGTTTCCCCCATTTTCTGCAAAAAAAAGAAGAAAATACGTAAAAATACCTAAAATTTATAAAATTTGTCGTATTTCTTGATTTTTTTGGTGGAAAACTGTAAAAAAAATAGCATTCTGTTCAATATGTTGCAAACATTATACAATTATCTAACTTCTCCCAAAATTGCATAATTTTCGGCCAGTCATTTCGATGTTATCATGGGAGCACTGAAGGTCTGCAAGCGGTTGAAAAATGCGATTCTGCCTCCGACCGGTAGCGCATATATTATTCTTTATCTATGATCGAGTACTTGGTCTCTTTGGCATATCAGCTACGTTTATTGACTGATACGATTAAATGACTGTGCACTTGTGTATTATCTTCACCTACTGTTTTGAGTTTGGTAAGGTAAGGTGAAATATGCAATTTTGGGAGAAGTTAGATAATTGTATAATGTTTGCAACGTTTTGAACAGAACGTTAATTGTTTCCCCCATTTTCTGCAAAAAAAAGAAGAAAATACGTAAAAATACCTAAAATTTATAAAATTTGTCGTATTTCTTGATTTTTTTGGTGGAAAACTGTAAAAAAATAGCATTCTGTTCAATATGTTGCAAACATTATACAATTATCTAACTTCTCCCAAAATTGCATAATTTTCGGGCCAGTCATTTCGATGTTATCATGGGAGCACTGAAGGTCTGCAAGCGGTTGAAAAATGCGATTCTGCCTCCGACCGATGGCGCATATATTATTCTTTATCTATGATCGAGTACTTGGTCTCTTTGGCATATCAGCTACGTTTATTGACTGATACGATTAAATGACTGTGCACTTGTTTATTATCTTCACCTACTGTTTTGAGTTTGGTAAGGTAAGGTGAAATTATGCAATTTTGGGAGAAGTTAGATAATTGTATAATGTGTGCAACGTTTTGAACAGAACGTTAATTGTTTCCCCCATTTTCTGCCAAAAAAAAGAAGAAGAAAATACGTAAAAATACCTAAAATTTATAAAATTTGTCGTATTTCTTGATTTTTTGGGTCGAAAACTGTAAAAAAAAAATTAGCATTCTGTTCAATATGTTGCAAACATTATACAATTATCTAACTTCTCCCAAAATTGCATAATTTTCGGGCCAGTCATTTCGATGTTATCATGGGAGCACTGAAGGTCTGCAAGCGGTTGAAAAATGCGATTCTGCCTCCGACCGATGGCGCATATATTATTCTTTATCTATGATCGAGTACTTGGTCTCTTTGGCATATCAGCTACGTTTATTGACTTGATACGATTAAAGACTGTGCACTTGTTTATTATCTTCACCTACTGTTTTGAGTTTGGTAAGGTAAGGTGAAATTATGCAATTTGGGAGAAGTGAGATAATTGTATAATGTTTGCAACGTTTTGAACAGAACGTTAATTGTTTCCCCCATGTTCTGCCAAAAAAAGAAGAAGAAAATACGTAAAAATACCTAAAATTTATAAAATTGTCGTATTTCTTGATTTTTTGGGTCGAAAACTGTAAAAAAAAAATTAGCATTCTGTTCAATATGTTGCAAACATTATACAATTATCTAATTCTCCCAAAATTGCATAATTTTCGGGCCAGTCATTTCGATGTTATCATGGGAGCACTGCTGCAAGCGGTTGAAAAATGTGATTCTGCCTCCGACCGGTGGCGCATATATTATTCTATATCTATGATCGAGTACTTGGTCTCTTTGGCATATCAACTACGTTTACTGACTGATACGATTAAATGACTGTGCACTTGTTTATTATCTTCACCTACTGTTTTGAGTTTGGTAAGGTAAGGTAAAATTATGCAATTTTGGGAGAAGTTAGATAATTGTATAATGTTTGCAACGTTTTGAACAGAACGTTAATTGTTTCCCCCATTTCTGCAAAAAAAAAAAAACAAGAAAATGCTACTAATAATAAAATTATTAACCACAATGTAAGAAGCGGGAAACAAAACATATCTTATGATTGCAAAATGAATTGATTCGATAGTCTAGCACTGCTTATCTTCACCTTGACATGGATGCCACCATTCCACTGCTGTCTCCACGTATCCTTCACACGTAACTACAACAAGAAGTCGCTCAAGACAAACGCAGTACCAGGTTTCATTTTTTTTAGTTTTTATTCGTTGTTTATTAATTGCCTATTCGTATTTTCAGAATAACGAATAATAGTGTCCTAATAATATGTGTAATAAAATAATCATATTCTATTGGGAATGAGAGATTAAAGACGTGCAATATAATAAAATACCGTAGACAATCGCGAAGTGATTGTGTTTGAAACAACTAACAAGCTACAATTCACTCATGTAACTGCGTGCGGGGTCTATGCGCAGTGGGACCCGCTCAGTCAGTCAGCGAGTGCACAGCGTAACACGTATCTCGGGTGACTGTGAATCATATAGCTCGCCTGCGCTGTTATTGGCTCAAAAATCATGATTGGAATATCGCTAGTCCTGCCTTTTGAGTCCGGTAAAGCATGCTCTTTCTCTCTCTACGTAAATTCCCACGGGTTAAAACAGCACTCTTAAGAAATATTTGTTTCTGCTTACAGCACATGGAAGCTTTGTGCGTCGTTTACAAAGAAACGTTAAACCAAGTGAGTGCCGATAAGTTCCGCGCTTTAAAAGAATGTGCTCGAGCTAAAGCTTCAGAAGAAACATTAATTAATGAAAATAATGCAACTATAGCACGTAAAGACCAAGAAATAGTGGTTCTAAAAAATGAAATTACAACGAAAGGTAATGAAATTGCAACGAAAGATCAAGAAATCACGGAACTGAAAAATACAATTGCAGCCCAAGATAAAAGAATTTCGGGACTGAAAAATTTAATTTCAACGAAAAATAACGCAATACTTGTAAGTGCAATATGTACGGTAGTGTGTGCCGCCGTAGGCGAGATTTTTTTAAAAAGGTGCTCTTGATGGTGGCCTAAAACACGTTTTCAGGCGACTTTTAATTATAAACAAGGGTTACATTTTGAAGCTAATATTGCATTGAAGATTGATTACCTGACTGAAATCGGTCGACAGTCTGAAAGAATGTGAAGCTTCTCGCACTCTACCTTGTTGATGAACTCAACGTCATCGTCCTCAACGTCATCCTCCTCAAAGTCTGACTTTGTCTTGCTTTCTTATTTTTCTTAAGGTATTCTTTCTTTCTGTCAAAACAGTTTAAGATTTGATACACTTGTCGTCGTTTTTAAAAGTTTTTGTTTTTTTACGTTTATTAGCAGGCAAGCGTTTTTATGTGTGTTTTTGATAATGTGTGGTTTGAAACCATCCACCTTTTCTGTCATAACGCTTCAGTCTTTTTAGCAGGACTTGATCTCCGACAGAGAAGCTGTTTTGGGGATTCAAACGCTTATCATAGTAATGTTTTTGTTTCTTCTGTGCTTTTTCGATGTTAGATTTAGCTATGTCATGTACCGTCGTTCTCAATTTTAGCATTTTATCCTGAATACGAGCATATTCAACGGAGTTAAATAGGTCAGAGCTGGGTCCTTCTTCTCGTTGGTTGTCGGGTTCGTCATCGATATCACCGCTATCGCTAGCCACTGTTTATTGGCATCACTGCCTCCCGCTAATATAGCAGAAAAAAGAGCGAAAGCCTAGAGGAGAAATGTTTTACACTTCTGTGGGCATACAACACACCGTCTATTATAGATGGCCATTCATTGATGTTTTTTCCAGAACTTTGAGGAGGCTTGTTTTTATAGTTCGATTTTTTCGCTCAACAAGTCCGTTCGCCTGTAAAAATATAAATGAAAAAACAATGAAAAAACATATTTTTAGAAACACTCAACACAAACACTATAACACAACATATATGTTACTTTTTTCTTTCAAGTTCTCTACCCGCAAACCGGTATGGTAGTGTCGATCTAATACATAGATTAGTAAATTCTAGCTCAAATTAGTCTCGCACGACCAGACCAGTAAGGGAACTGTTTTTGACAGACGTGAGCCACACAACCAGCAAAGTACCTGGCTGCACATACTTTGAGCGTGATTGGTGACTGTGGGGGTGTTGTTACCATGGTGCCAATGCGTGTATCGGAATCTCGTAACTCGAGCCATCCATCTTGAGTGCAACTACTGTCATGGCTGCGTCTTCTTTCAACAATTTAGGCTTACTGTTGATGTTTTACCTGGGAAAAGTGGTACCCGCAGTCATGAATCTTTGTTTCTGCATATACTTATTGCAAGGCACTCTCCTTAATCCACTTTCAAATATGAACATTACTTTTTAGGTTCATTTGTGAATATAATTGTCACAAAAACTCAATCAAGGGGGGCGCGTCATCCCTTACGTCCCTCCCTTCGTCTCGATTAGCCAAGTTGCATAAATATGAGACGTAAAGCAATATCCAATCAATCAACAAAAACTCAATCCAATCGAATCTGCAGAACCATCTCTATCCTCCAGAAGAAAGTACTTAATGCTTAATTACATCGCCTCATTAAAAGGATCTCCTACAAACCCAGCCTATAAAGCAGTTTCGACCCCCCATTTCAAAATCGGTATAAAGTTTGCCATCAAATTCCAACTCGCAACCTTCTCGTGGTTTGGCCCGTGATTAGGGGAGTTCTTCTCCCTGAAACTAATGGCGAGCTCTGGGTCGTCGTCGGGGAACTTTCCCCTTCCAGTGTGTGACCAATGTGGTCCAATGTGTGAAAAAGTGACCCCCTCCAGAATCGAAAAATGTCTTGGCTTAACTTTGAGCAACGACGTGTGTATCACTCTCTTTTTCTTCTAACAAATATCATCAACAATTCTGCTCCAGTTTATCTTTCACAATATGTAAATTTCTTTAAATTTCAATCATGACAACAACCCCACGGTCACAATCAACATTAACTTTGAAAATTCCCAAACATAAAACCTCCTTATATAGTAATTCATTTCCTGTTTCTGCTGCCCGAGCATGGAACCTAATTCCTTCAAACATTCGTATTACTAAATCTAAATCAGCCTTCAAAAACAAATGTCATTCGTATTTGCTTGATCCTTCTTTATAATCTAACAAATTATTTAAAAAAAAACAATGTTCATTATTTGAAAGATTAAAGCATTGTAGGTTTTTAGTATTTCATTAATGATTATTGATTGGATTTTGTATTCTTTTATTGATGTATTGATGGTTTCTTTAAAGTGCTAATGAAATAATTACATATTATATTAAATTTATTACTTAAACTGTTTATTATACTTCAAACACGTTAAGTGATATTAACTGTACTTGTACTAGTTTTAGTTTTTTATAATTTTTATATCTTTGTATTGTTCACTTGTGTGGTTATTTTTTGCTTGTGTAATAAATTGAAATTTGATT
>JAMZAV010010672.1:0-22419 GCA_024449915.1 Sweltsa coloradensis
TTTAGCGAAGTTATGTTTTGCATTTTTGCGATTTTTAAAGAAATTTACATGGATAAGCCGTACCTCACAAAGATTCATATACAAAATTGAAAACTATTACAATACATTTTCAAAATGTGTTCGATTAAGAATTAAGTACCAGTATTTTTTATTTTTAATACCGAATACCACACGTTATTTTTTGCTGCTCTAAAGAATATTCTTTGAAAGTTGTTGTAAACAGACGTAATGAATATTTTATGCCCATTTATTAACCCTTTGACAAAGTCGTATGGAATAAGATAAATGCTAACCTATACTAGGCTTATTCTATTGTAATTTTATGAATAATGACTGTATTTCTATTTTATTTTTGTGAAATCACATTGCATCATGTGTAGGATGTTAGACAAAAACTATGTGATAAAAACATTGGTCCAACTCCAAGACACAGTAGGGAGAAGAATTTCCCTAATGTACATTTCATAGATTATTTTGTAAATATTGACTGTCAGGCCTATTTTGTTTAAGTAGGCCTATCGTCCATTAGGTAAGGGGAAATTAATGTGATAAAAAATTTGTCCATCATATCGTACTCCGGTTAGGCCTATTGTATTCTACATAATGTAGTAGGCAAACGCATTTGATACTTTAAATTTATTTTTAGAACACTAGAACTTGTTGAATTGTTACTGCATATTGTTCTCTAAACCAACTTGCATGTTGAAAACAATTCTGAGCTTTGAGACACATTTTTTTGGTTTGTGAGATAAAAATAAAAATAAAGAATTTAATAATAATATGTATTGTGCCTAGTAATTAATATAGCCTACCCATAAATACTCCCTTGAAATCCCCAGCATTTCCGTAAAGTAAAAAATACACATTCTAAAAAAATGTGGAAATAAAAAAACCGCCATGCGTGGCAATTCTGGCTTTTATAGTTGGTCCGCCCCAAGTTTTTGGGGCTAGAACCGCGCCTATCCATCTAGCTACACATTCATATTATCAAAGATTTGAAGCCTCGATTAGCATTGTTGAATTTGTTAACAAATGTTAATTGACCTTGACAAATTTTCATTATCTCCAGTGCTCTTCTAATTTACCATACTGTTGGTGATAGTAATTTAATTTCATATAATGTACACATTACTTATAAAAGTACGTACTCTTGTATAATGTAATGTTACTAATGTACCATCACAAATAAAATAAATCATAATATATGGTATGCTGTATGTAGGGCCTATTGCCTAATGGGTTCTATTCACATAATTAAACTACAGCACACAGTTGGGATTTTGGGATTTTTTAGAAGATGTGAATATGATAAAACAGTAGCATTAATTTACTGTGAAACAAATCAAATAAAAACATACATACAGCTCCTCTAAAAAACATCATTCTCTATATGTTTCTTCGTGACCGTGTCTGTGCGGGTTAGAGCGGAGGGCTTGATTTCCCCAAAAGACGAGGGCGGACATCTTTGAATCCGGCTTTTGCAAATTTGGTTATAAATAACTGTAAGCTGCCCTCCTTATTTTGGCCATCAAATTTGAAAGAGTAACATGTAAATACTATTGACAAATGACTTCACTTCATGGCTGCACTCCTTGAACTTAATTATTTTGAATATACCCGAGGCCTATAGTCAATACAAATACAATAACGAATAACATAAATTTCCAATAAATAAATAAATTCAGCACCCTCCCGTCCTTGTTTGTTAACTAAACCCAAGTAAAATAAAAAATAAATAACTACAGTAAATTAGGAATAGGCAAATAAATCTATGTTTCAACCCGATGTCGATACACAAGTACTATATAATTATTTGATATCAATAATTGGACTTTATATTGAATGTATGAGAAAAGTATTGAAGGAGGAAGAAGAAGGGGGAGACCAAGGAAGAGATGGAAGGAGACCATAGCATGCAAGAGACCTACATAATAGAGGAGCGAACTGGGAGCATGTAGCAGAGACTCGACAGTAGGAGGATAGAAAGAAGTGGAAGAATTTGGTTGCGAAACCCAAGCTGACCCTGCCTGAAGTAGGAAACGGTGATGGATAATGTTGATGATGATGATTGAAAAAAAACGGAAAAAACGAGTAAATTAATTTTTGGCAATGAAAATGTTTATTTGGGTCTTTATGCTGTGTATACCTTTAAAAGATATAGATAGTGATTTTCTTCAAATTTTGGTTCGCACGCTTAATGATGGTGGAGGTGCCGGGTCATTAAATGCGTAAATAAAAAATATTTTAACCGTGGAGGTGCCGGGTCATTAAATGCGTAAATAAAAAATATTTTAACCTAATCCAAGCATATAACCATTTTTCGATGTGTACACAACACTGAGCTGTACAGATCCAAACCAAGGGGAAGAGGGGGTGGGGGGGGGGGGGGGGCTGTCTCACTCTCACGTCGACGGCCAGAGCTCGCCTATAGTTTCGGGGAGTAACATATTCACATATGTAAAAAAAAAAAAAACACGAAAAAGAGTTGTAGAGACGACTTTGAAACTTTTTTTGCTTTTGTTCAAAACCCAAAATTTCCAAAATTTATATCTTGGGGAAAATACGAAATTTATTTCGAATTCATTATGTTGTGATACATTTTTATTTGTTCCGTATTTCGTGTTTTCGGTCAGGGGTCGGGTCATGAGTGTTGTGAACTGCAATGTGGTCATTCTGCGATAGGGGCTGACACCTACGCGCACGCTCGATGCAACAGCGAGCCAACTGCAGAACTCTGCTGGGGGTGTGAACCTCTAAACAAACAGCCGGTCAGTCCGTCACTATCCAAAACAAAGATTGCTCCAGTCCAGCCGGAATGACATTGTGCTTATTTGCGATCGCGCACTAGCAAAATGCCAGTTTAGTTTGGGTTGTTGAGTGCCCGGTTATTTTTCTATGGTTGAGTGGTTCGGGAACACTTGTCAGTTGTCTGAAGCAAAGGTGTAAGAGGACTTTGTTTAGAAGGCGATTTGAGAAGATTCAAGGTAATTTCATTGTTTGACTTATGTTATAAAAAACTAAATATCCAGAGTTGGGTATAAGAAGAGACGAAGTCAAAGTGTGACATATCCGTGGCAACAGGTGCCGACCTTGCTTGCAGTCAAAATATTTTGTGGATTCCGTAATGTCAATGTTTCATTAGTTTATAGTTGCTATGTAAAGTACCCTAAGCTTTACTATTTATACTCGAAAATCAGCTTCCAAATAAATATTGTGGACGCAACGGCACATTGGCGTGGACCTACTTTGCAGAAATATATGTCGGGGCTAGAGGGGAGCTGTCAAGCAAGGATTCTGCAAGATTGTAACTCGTAAGGAGATAAACAGTGACGAAGCTGGCTCCATAGAGGCTGGCAGCCTGGCTGGCTCCACGGGGAAGCCCCTACATTTCAGCAACGCAGGCTATTTATTTATTTGAAAGTAGCTGAATTTGACTGTATCCGCTTTCCGCTGCCATCCTCAGTTGGTTACTGTTGAATAGCACACAATACTAAGGTTAAAAGTGACGTGATGGTAATTATTTTCCCAAGTGGGGGGGGGGGGGGGGGGAGAGGCAGGCCTGTGCTGGTCAGAACCAGACACAGGCGAGACGGGAGCAATGGTTGGAGGTCGAGGTTCCTCCATGTCGTCGTCGTCGTCGTCGTGGTAGTCAAAGGGAAGGGGAAGTTCCCCGACGACGTCCTCTTTTGTTCGCCTTATACGACAAGCATAAGAGGAGAGCTAAGCACCTGTACCCCCACCCCTGCCACCCTCAGACGCGTGCAGGTTATGCCCAAATATCACGCGATGGGTGAGTATGTTGAGTTTTTAGGTGTTGTTTTTTTTATATTTTTTTTTTTTGTTATGTTTGTCGAGTGTATTGTTCTGTGTCTGTTTTAACTTTAACTTTTTTTAAATAATACAATTTCGAGCAGTACGAACTGTCAAGTCTAGTTTAGATCAGCGTTAGTTGACGTTGATACCTCGTCCAGCTTACTGACTGTGTAATGTAATTCACAATCTCAACTTCAATGTTCAACATGGCCCAAGTTTCAAGTTTGACGCCCAAGTTGACGCTGATCGAAATGTGCCAGTGCGCACTATCCTTTCATACAGACAGACAGTCCGTCAACTGTCTTGCACTATCTATCCCTGTTTTCCCTGAATGTGCACTGTACAGTCGGCGGATTATCACGCAGCTCTCGCTCGCCTTATCTCACTCGCACTTGGCTATCGCCCTCCGTTCGAGAATACCGCAACATACGTTCTATACTCAATGGAAACACTTTTCTAAAATTGGTTTAAAAAAAATGATTTTCACGACTTTTGTTATTATTAAAAAAGTACAAAATTAACAATATTCGTGAATTTTTTGTGGCTGATTAAGACAAAATTTGAAACTACGATTGTAGGGCTGTCCATGTGTGTTTTATTGACAAAATTTTCAAAGTTGTACATATTTCGGATGCTTCTTGGCCGAGCAAATTTTACCAACTGCCAAAAGTGTATTCCGATTCCTCTTAAAATTGTTCCTGCTTTTCAATCAGAGAGTTCAGGATGGTTTCCATGGAGATGAACGAAAAAGAACGAAGAACATAGACCTACACATGCTACAAACAATCACCCCCCCCCCTCGACCGAAATCAGTTCTTCTAGGTGAGCGGGAAGAAAAAATACGCATTTCAAACGGTATTCATAGATTTATTTAATGTACTATACCTTAAAAAAGAATGCAAAATATTTCTGTCAAGATTTTTTATGGAGAACAAGGTGAAACTTTGGGTTATTTGAGTACCTAGAATCCAGATTAGGCCTACTGTAAAAATAGCACGACATGAATTTCACGTAATACATAATAACATAAAATAATTCGCCGTCCGTGTGTTGATCGTTTTGTTCCCAAACGAAGTGTATAATATTATCCTTGGTTTTGTTGGCGGTGCCGGATAAGAACACCACATAAAGAAGGTTCGTCGCTTGTTCTCGCATTCAAAATGACAAATAAATAGTTTTTAAAACTTTATGGGGGGTAGCGTCTTCCCCCTTAGCCTACCTAGGATGATTAAAACATTATTTATACAATCCTTGTTGAAGGGCAATGCCAGCAACAAAACGCGTGCCAATCGGAGATAGAGTGCGTGAGCGTGACACACGCACAGACAGACAGACAGACAAACAGACAGACTGACAGACAGACAGACAGACAGACAAATAAACAGAAAGTGGGAGCGACGCTTGCTAATACCATGCGAGCGTCGCATCCTAATACCATTCTAGTGTGAAACAATAAACAACATTGTATGGTAGTTGTACCCATTTCAATATTCAGTATAATATTAATCGATAGGTAAGAGAGGAGGGGCAGGGAACCAGAACTCGAACTTCCTCAGAATACACCATAACAAAATCTCTACACCCCACACCTCTCATTTCAATAGCTAGAAAATTTGAACTTAAAAACGATTGATGACGACGTTACTTCGTGACTTCTTTACATGTATGGAGTCCAAATAGGCAGTGGCGTAGTAAAGGTTCGATGGGGCAGAGGGGGGGGGGGGAGATCTCTAGGGTAGTAACTTTTGACCCCACTTGGGCCAGAGGTAGAATTTGGCCCAGAGCACGGCTCTGCTGATCGTAAAAGGCGAGGAAAAAGAAGAGGCAAAGTGCTCCTCGCAAGCGTTAGCTCCGAAACTAGAAGCGAGCTCTGGCGGACGTCGTCGGGGACCCCTCCCGAGTCCCGATCCCCTCAACGACGACGACAACACTAACGATGACAGACAATAACGACCATCGTGGGTAATTTCCTCCCGATATCCCCCACGATAGAGTGACGCATGACCTTACGGTTGAAACGCCCTTCAACCAAGTCAACCTAATCCTTTATTTCCTTCTCATTTTCTTCATTTAATTGACTGTGCATGTTTTTGAACCAGGGTGTGTTTACAACAAGACTGTTTATGCTTCGTTGCTAGACGCTCGTGAATGCCAGACTCTTTCAAGGGCCCATTCGCATGATTAGATAACCTCGCACTCAAGTCACAATCGGTCTCTCTTTCTCTTTCACTATTTTGTCTCTCTCATTTTAGAAACGTATCTGTAAACCAAAGACGAGAGCAGAGGACAACACTATACTCAAAGTTTAATTTGATACATTTTTTAATCGAGATAGCCGTCCCCCGTCCGCGGTGGCACACATATGTCCGAAGTGTATGACTATACAAGGACGCGGGTTCGAATCCCGGGAAAGTTTTTTTTTTTGGAATTGCCCTTTTTCATCATCTATCACATCGTGTCGAATAGCTTTAGGCATCAAAAGAGAAGTTATGTGTATGTCAGTTGGGAGAATAAATAAATAAATAATTTAAATTAAGCAACATATCTTAGTAGAATCATCATCAATCGGAGACAGGGAGCGTCGGAGGTCTCCGATTTTGTGCCCTTCCATTTATTTCCATTTTTAAATTTTTTATTTATCTACTATCTAATAGTCCTAATTTATCATCTTCAGAAATAACAATGAGCATTATTCCTCGTATATATGCTTGTAACGTTTCTACTGATAAATTTGTAGAAGGGGGAGGGGGTTAGACTTGATATCAATAGGCCCTACCCTGAAAACTAATGGCGAGCTCGGGTCGTCGCGGCGAACTTTCCCCTTTCCCCTTTGACTACCTTCCCGACGGCGACGACAATGACAACACGGACGGATGATGACACAGACGGAGACGACCACGACATGGGGGAACCCCTGCCCTCCCCATACGCTGTGGCTGGTTGAACAGAAAAGGCCTGTCACCCCGCATTCCCCTTACGTTCCTCCCCTTGGAAAGAAGTATACATGGTGGTTTGGGAAAATCACATTAATAGAAATTGTTTTTTCTTGGAGGCGCGAAAATCTTAGCTAAAACTACTAATAAAAAAATACCAATATTAGAAAAACTTTAAAAGTATTACACTGGGGCAGTTTTTTGGTTGTTACAATCAGAAGTGAGCAGAACGCATGTGCGCATGCTCAGTAACATATAAATCCAGCCCGCGATTGCAGTCAGCAGTTTAGAACACTCTCTATCCAGGCAATTGTATGTAAACTGCAACCAAAGATTGCAATTGGATCCGATCAGTGACTGACTCGGACTGACTGCAGTCACAGCAGGCGGGGCAAATTTTTATGACGAAGTTGAAGTTTATTAGGTTTAAGGGCGCGTCAACCGTTAGGTCATATTGCGCCTCCTGCTATATTGTTGTAGTTTACTAGGAAAACGCTTAAGTCCCGCCGCGTTGTTGGATGAGCGTAATTGGTGCATTGAGTTGCAATGTGTTATGCGGTTTTTCTGTTGTACTGTGAACAAATCATTACTAAGTTGAGAATTTTTTTTTAAATTAAATAAAAAATAAACTTTAATTTTTAATTTTTTTAATTAATCGTAATTTTAAAAAAGAAAAAAATCGTAAAATTTCGATTTTCATAAGAAATAATTTTTCGATTGCGCTCAGATTTCACACGAATATATAAATTCATGAAATTAAGGTTCTGTGAAAAAATCATTACGATCGGATAAAGCATGTAGGTGCTATAAGCCAAAGAAATTTTAAAAATCGAAAAAAGTCTTAAAATTGCGATTTTTTAAAGAAATTTATCTTTCGATAACGCTCAAAATTCACCCGAATATATCAATTCATAAAATTAAGGTTGTGTGAAAAAATTATTACAATCGGACAAAGCATGTAGGTGTTAAACATCGAAGAATTTTGTTAAAAATCGAAAAAAATCGTAAAATTGCGATTTTCATGAGAAATAATTTTCCGATTGCGCTCAAAAACGTGGCAGTTCTAAGTTCAGAGATTTCGAAGGCCTCCATAAAATTTCATCGCAATCGGACTATCGGTTTAGCCGGAATCGTGCGGACAAACAGACAAAAATACAAAAAAAAAAAAACATTCCGGAATTTTTTCTCCAGTGTAGTAGAATGGAATCTTCGCTTCGCTCGCTACGCTCGCTACGCTCATCCAATTAGTTAGGTCTAGTTTAATAACTTTGCATATCTTTTCAAAAGGGAGGAACGTAAGGGGTGACGCGGGGTGGACAGGCTTGTGCTGGTCAGAACCAGCCACAAGCAAGGGGAGGGCATGATGGTAGGTGGCCGGGGTCGGGTCGAGGGGCCTGTGGTGACGAAATCAGGCCGGGCTCAGGCAAAGGACAGAGGGCAAGGGAGGGTATGGGGAGGACATCAGGGGCTGGAGGTTCCTCCACGTCGTGGTCGTCTTCGTCTGTGTCATCGTCCGTGTTCTCATTTTCGTCGTCGGGGAGGTAGTCAAAAAAGGGAAGGGGAAAGTTCCCCGACGATGACTGCCAGAGCTCGCCTCTAGATTTGGAGAGTAAAACTACCCTTCTTAGTTCTTACTGCGAGGTGGTTTTTTTTAAATCGTCTTTTACGATAAGCAGAGCCATGCTCTGGGACAATTCTACCCCGGGCCCAGACAGGGGAAACATTTATGATAACTAGGAAAACGCTTAAGTCCCGCCGCGTTGTTGGATGAGCGTAATTGGTGCATTGAGCTGCCATGTGTTATGCAGATTTTCTGTTGTTCTGTGGAAAAATCATTACTAAGTTGAATTTTTTTAAATAAAATAAAATAAAATAAAAAATTAACTTTAATTTTTTAATTTTTTTAAATTAATTGTAATTGTTAAAAAAAGAAAAAATCGTAAAATTGCGATTTTTATAAGAAATAATTTCTCGATTGCGCTCAAATTTAACACTTATCTATTAATTCATAAAATTAAGGTTCTGTGAAAAAATCATTACAATCGGATAAAGCATGTAGGTGTATAAGTCAAAGAATTGTTTTAAAAAAGAAAAAACCCGTGAAATTTCGATTTTCATGAGAAATAATTTTTCGATTGCGCTAAAATTTCACACGAATATCTTAATTCATAAAATAAAGGTTCTGAGCAAAAATCATAACAATCGGATAAAGCATGTAGGTGTTATAAGTAGAAGTTTTTCAAAAATCGAAAAAAAAATCGTAAAATTGCGATTTCAAATGAGAAATAATTTTACGATTGCGCTAAAAATCGTGGCAGTTCTAAGTTCAGAGATTTCAAAGGCCTCCATAAAATTTTCATCGCAATTGGAGTATCGGTTTAGCCGGAATCGTGCGGACAAACGGACAAACAGACAAAAATACGAAAAAAAAGAAAAAAAACATTCCGGATTTTTTTTCTCCAGTGTAGTGAAATGGAATCTTCGCTTCGCTCGCTATGCTCGCTACGCTCATCCAATTATGAATCAATAACTATGAATGCTTCAAAAATATTGTATTAATAATAGCGTTGTTGTTGGTGTCTTCATCCAATGGTGAATTGTAGCCAACCAGAGGTACTGATTTCAAATAACTGATCATCGCGTATTGCCCTTGTTTTCCCAATGACGGGAAAATCAACTTTCTTCCACTAGTCTCATAAATTATTATGACTTGATTTAAATTTTGACATACATTTTGACTTGAGCCCTATTGCACTTTTTATTAACTACCAGTATTTGGTTGTTATAGTGCTGGTAGTAGGCTACATCTCGCCATGGCCTTCTACAAGGGAGATCATAGACGAAGACACCTGCGAGATGAAATGAGATGGACGGAGGAAAACTTCAACGAGGAATTGTCGTATGAACGTGGCATGAACAGTTTCAAAATTAAGGTATATATTGGATTATGAACTTAGTTTTGATGAGTTCAAAATTTGTATGTAGGCCCTATTCCTTTAATTTTTAAAACTTTTAAAACTTTTTTAAACTTTAAACCTCTCTTAGATTGAAGCGCGGCTAGATCCTACATCTCACACTATATATTCCAGGACAAGCAGGACGTTGACGAGGAAGACACTAAGAAACCAGAGGAAGGCTTGAAAGAAAATCCGGACTTGCAGAAGAAGTTTGATTCGCAGGAGGAAAAGATCCTCGCTAAGTGCACCAAGAAGACTCCCCCTCTAAAAACATTGCTCGCAGAGATACTGGTAAATATTTACATGTGGCATAGGTTTAAACATGCTCAACATAAAAGTGAATTTTGCCTCACTTGATCCTTTAATAAAAATTGAATTATCGGATATATTGCTTTAAAACGTCTCATATTAATGCACTTTGGCTAATTATAACAAGGCACAATGGGGTGGGGGGTGATGATATAGAATTTCTCACCCCACTTTTTCCTGTGGCCCTTTTACTCCAGAATGTACATCCAGACATCCAGTCACACCGTACATGAAAACGGCTGAACTAAAACAATGTTATTTTTCTGCTGGCTATCACTTGCAATTGGACTGAATGATTATGAAGTCTATTAATATCATATCTGGACTAGGTGGACAGGGGACCTTTATTTGCTTACCCATTTACCCCCACTTGAAAAAGACAGCCACATGTGTGACTGAGAGCTACCCTCGACTCCCTATGGTCAGAGCATCCAGTGGAAGGCAAGTGATGCTTAGGGTTGGGGATGAAAGGAGGTGGATGTGTAAGAGGCCAGTAGCACAGATAACAGAGTTGCCAGTAGTATAATATGGACACTGAAGTTGTAAACATCTTCTTGTTGTGAGCTCAGTGCTCTAGCGTGGTACACCTGCTACATTTGCCTAATAAATAAATAAATATAATAGGTACTTGCAAACTCGTCTAGTATTTGTGTTAATATCTATCCACCTATCTGTAGGAATAGTATATCGTGCCTGATTCCATCATTTCCAAGCACAATGTATTTTTTAACTGCAAAAATGTGTTAGTTCTAATTTATTTAATTCACTTATATAACATTTGGGTTGCTTAAAAAATGGTAGGCTTGTAGGTCATCTAGCAAACATAAATAATATTAATTTTAATTTCAAAACCAACATTTATAGATGTATTATAGGTAGTGAGCACTGATTGTCTCCCAATTGCCGGTCGGACGCTTTGAACCCTAAGCTACCGAGACAGTTAACTTCATAACATGTGGATTGTTGGTACATTGTAGATCTGAATAGATTGGAACAGTACTGCAATGATTCTGCTGCCTTTAAATTGACCATCTAAATACAATTTATAATGTAATTAACTAACCCAGGTATGAGCGAGGGTTTATTTCTAAATTTCATTAATCAGGAAACATTCCCGTAGGTGTCAATCTAGAAAATAAAAAATCCATCTCAGCAGGGTATCAAACCGCGGTCCCCCAATTGCCGGTCGGGCGGTTTGACCCCTAAGCTACCACGACGGTTAACTTCATAAAATCTGGATTGTTGATGCATTGCAGATCTGAATAGATTGCCCATCTCTGTAGCTTAGGGGTAAAGCCCCCGACCGGCAATTGGGAGACCGAGGTTCGAAACCCAGCTGAGATGGATTTTTTTAATTTCTGGATTGATTTCCATTTTTTTTTGCCAAAAATAAAAAAATTAGACTTGTGTGGTGTGTTTCAGGTAAAGGACAAACAAATATGGGACCAGAAAGAGTCTGAACGTATCCTTTTCATGGCCAAGGAGAGGAAATTAGCCCTTCAACACCGTGAACGCATGAAGCACATTAAACAGGATCGTAAAAAGTTCCTAGACAATCTGAAGACTGAGCGTCAGTCAATGAATTTGGTGAGTAGGGCTTACTACCAGTGTAACGCAATGAGTTGATTAGCCGAATAGTATGTTGTAAACTATGCGCACCTATAGGACGCATTTGACAACTTATGTCATATGGTGTCAGCCATTAAAGAACTGCCCTGATTAATGGCATACCAAGTTCATATTACATACTAGGAAAAAGCAAAAGTCATTAGATGAGTGAGTGAGCCAAGTACCTGGTATCATTCCCTTTCCTCCCCCTACCAAAGGCTGGATCACGTTAGCATGGGTCTTTCCTCCCTAGTCCCTATCCTATAGCCTATCATAGGCTAGAGTGGCACATTATGGCCTTTCAGTTGACTCAAAACCGGAACCCTATCATTTATACATTATATATCAATCGACTTGAACACAAATGTTTCTGCGTACTCAACACATGACTCGCTCACTCGTCTACCAATGATTATGGCATTTTCCAAGTCTAGATGGCTATAAGGCGCCCTTATATATCCGAAATGTGGGAGACTTGGGTTCTAACCCCTGGTCGAGAAAGATGTTTTAATTTAGAGATTTAAAAAAAAAATTATAAAACATGTTTTGAAATGCATACACTACTATGGAAAACAAAGCCAGTATGAAATACGTGTTAAGATTGCAAGGTTTACTCAATCTCCAAGCGGAATTTGGGGGAACCTTGAGTGTGCAATATTCGATTCACCTTGGTCACTGCATGCAATTTTCACCGCCTGACAAATATTTTTTTATTTTTTTAAAGAACAAAACCATTATCGTAAATTGAATTCACACATTTACAGCCTTTTTCAATTTATTATTTCCCTAGGTTTAAATCGCAATGGATTTTGCTCATTTTGCTAGCAGTTCTCAGTTAACTCGCACCGGATGTCTGTTTAAAATTTCAGCGCAATCTATTCAGCGTTTCGGCTGATTTTTATAGTACAAACAAACACACCCACACACAGAATGACCGAAGTGCCGTTTGAGTTGAATTGTAGACTTCAGTCGCTGCACTCCCTCATATAATTATATTGGCATTAGGTGTTACAACAGATAACTAATAAGCTGACACCTAAATAGCTATATTCATATAATTTTGGACAATCAATATTAGGCCCTACATTGAATGCAAAAAAAAAGTTTAGAAGCATTGAAGACTAGTTTGTGAAATAGGCCCAGATTCAAATGGTTATTTTCAATTGTCCGAGTTTCTTTATTTCTATTATTTGTTACTAATAACTTCTAACTAGTTTTCATCGACTTATTGATTAAAAAAATTGTATGTCAATACAAATACGGCTACAGTATTTCCTGGTTTTGCACGCAGGATGAAGAAGAGGAGAAAGATGAGGTGAAATTTGCAGAAGAAGGGAAATCCACAGATGAGGGCAAACTAGCAGAAGAGGTGGAAGATGAGGTGAAATCTGCAGAAGAAGGGAAATCCGCAGATGAGGGCAAACTAGCAGAAGAGGTGGAAGATACAGACAAGGTAAAATGACATCTTTTATGCCCACATTCTCATATTTGTCATCAGATTATGTCTTGATAACCAATAAAGATAGGACTCCTTTTCTTCCTGCCCCCTGGTACTCTTTAACAGTGCACTTTCAGCATTGTGCAGTTGTTAACCTATTCAGGTAGGCCTACCATATTTTGTTTTTGGATGAGGGAAGCAAAGACTTCAATTTCACTGACCCCCCAAAAAATTTCGTTCGGGTGTTTTTTGTATTTTTGTCTGTTTGTTTGCTCTCTACTGGGAAAACAGCATATGGGATCTTGATGAAAATTGGAGGGGACCTTCAAAATCTCTGAACTTAGACCTGCCACGTTTTTGGGTACAATCAAAGAAATATTTCTCATAAATATCCTACTTTTACGATTTGTTGTGCGATATTTTCGTGACATTTGGGCCGATTCTGACCAAACGGGTGGGACTATAACGTTCATATTTTACATGGACAGTAAGGTAATGGTGATGTATTGCTTTTTGAAAGAAAAAATTGAAAAAGTTACCCAGAATCCATATTATAAATAAAGTTTTTAATATAAGTTTTTTGAGGTATGGTTTATAATAACAATTAACAAGTAACAATAGAAAATTGACAACAATCACCTACAATGTGTTCAAAAAGCACTTGCAAAAGTAAAGAGATCCCACGCAAACTAAAAACTTACAAAAAAGCTCATCCATCAACACGACTAAAAAAAGCGTTCACGAAGTGGCCTAGTCATAAATAACACACAGAAAAAACCTTACCCCAGGGTCACCAAAACATTTTGTATCACCAGTGTTGAAAGGCAATCTTTTTCTGCCTTATTAATTCAAAAGTTTTTTAGCAATAGGCTCTCCCAATGATGACAGGAATATTTGGCTTTCCTATTCCTTGCCTGTTTTTTTTTTTATCACTTCCCTATCAATTTTTTAACTAGTAAATTATTTATTGATATTTACCTGGCCATAGGATAGGCATGCCAATGTAGGGCATGTTTGGCCCTTTCTACACTAATACAAGATCAATTTGAAATATATATATTATATAGTCAACGATGTCAATCGACAAACAGTGAGAGAGGGAGAGAACTACATCTAGCGTAACAAGACAGTCTGAGTCAGTCGACAGGGAGGGCAAAATGGGGGTAGGTGTACTTGAGGCTGGGGCAAGGTTTAATGGGAAATTATATTTCTATAGCTTCATAAATGTGTTGTGTTTTTTAAGACCTTCCTGAAGATCACTATCTCAATACTCTCCGTCCATGTGAACTGCCTTTTTGTTCATGCTTCCTGCTGCTACAGTTCTCTTTGCTTCTAGTGGTGGAATTACGTTGCCAATTCTAGTGTGGCCACAGGAGCAACAGAAAATGCGAGGATCCAACAGGAAAAAGAAGAAAAAGAAACCTTGGCCTGCCTTTTTTGGCCCAAATTTGGCCTGGTCAGGCCGGA
This sequence comes from Sweltsa coloradensis, assembly GCA_024449915.1. NCBI lineage: Eukaryota > Metazoa > Arthropoda > Insecta > Plecoptera > Chloroperlidae > Sweltsa > Sweltsa coloradensis. Next base: position 14,526 of record JAMZAV010010672.1, read on the forward strand.
CCAGGCATAAACTGCATGTCGCCATTACATTCAGTCTGCTGTTTTTTCTAAAACCCACCAACACCCTCTAAAAACATTATTTAAAAAAAAAACACCTGCGGCGCTGTTGTTGGGGGGCCGCCCCCTCCCCAAACCCCCCCGTACCTGGTCTGCCCAAGAGTTTGCCCGACCTGGATTTTCTCCCCAGTCCGCCCCTGAACCCAGCTTATATAAGCCTGCATGCAAGCAATAGACTAGGGACATGGTGATTACGTTGATCGGTCTAGGAGGCCACTAGATAATAAGCTGGAAAATATGAGTGAGATAGAGAGAAGGTCCTAACAACTTGTCTAGAGTGGTGATGGGTAGATGTGTGTGAAAATAGTTCTATTTTTTCCTACTTTAGCTGAAAGATTTTAAAATTTAAAAAAGAGAAAATGTGCTAATGTTATCTTATTAATTATAAACCTGTTTATAATGGTTTGCCATCTCCACTCCAGGTAAATTTATGGAATTATCTCGATCACTCAGGTGATTATAAATCGGTGATATTTATACAACTAGAATAGTCTATCCACAACCATACCTAATATAGACCCTAGATGGCACCGACTGATTATTATTATTGATCAGTACCGTACTAGTAGATAAAACAACAAAAAACATTTACGGGTAATATAACGCCTGTGATTGTGGGCTGTATAGCAGCAAGACTTAGATTGTCCTGTACTGTATATGGCATTAGATAGATATTAGATAATGACTGGTTGATCTATATGACTAACTATATTGCTAACCATACCTACTATATATTTAATGAATGTGTGAAATCACCTGCATTAGGTAAAAAAAGTTTTTTTAATAAAACACATGGTTCAACATACAATTAGGAAGAAGAATATCCTTACCTTATATTTTCATAGTTTATTTTGTAAATACCTAATGATAGTATTTTGAGAAATTACCTTGCATTAGGCTAGGCAAAAGTATGTGTAGTAAAATAAAATAAATAATTAATAAAAAATGTAGTAAAGCGATAAAAACATTGTCCGTCTAGCCCCTTCCTGTTTCAGTCGCAATCCATCTCGGGAATAGCCCCCCAGGAAAGAGTTGAAAACAACTTTGATAAGCTACCATTAGCCTGGATCAGTATTGTTTAATCCAAAAATAGGATTTTTTGGAAATTTATTTTTGAAGCAATCTTTTATTGCAATCCAAAAACATTTATTTTTTATTTTTTGGGATAATAGATTTATGAATTTTATTCCCAATTTTGTATGAAATAGCCTATTAGTAAATAAAACTGATTTACTATAGCCTAGTTCCACGCGGTATGGGACTTCAATGTTAATCGTTGAAAGTGCGCCGATTTCGTGTTAAAAGCGGGCAACATTACTTTTCTTATAGGTAATTTTACGCTGAATTCGAAAACCAATGTTGCCCAACAGTGACTTAAAAACTTCAACCCTTAAATCCCATTTCTTTGGGCAAATGTGTCGAATTTGTAGACATTTAGGGGATCCTAGTTGGTGAACGTAATTTTGAAGATAAAAATTATTTGAAAATTGATTTTTGTCACAAATCAAATGTCTGAGAGTATGGTTAGTCCAAAATTTGAGCTAAAATGGTTAAACTGGTTTGAAATTAAGTTCAAACACAAAGAATAGCTGATACGTAGGGCGTTTTATTAACATTTAACACTGTACAACATAGCATTGATGAGATAGGCTGTTAATACTCGCTGAGCAGTTAACGTACACTCAGTTGAATAAGGTGCAAAAGAAAAATCGAAAATTACTTAAAAACTCTTCTTGTAGGAGAATTTTTAATACTAGTTGGTGATAGTTACTCTCGGACTCTCGCCGCTACTCCGGGGACTATCCGCAAATTTGAGGCCGAACCTATAGGACAAATTGCAACAGAAGCGAATTTGGTATCATTGGATTTAAAAAAAAAAACACTTAATAACCCATAAAGAATCCCCTAAAATTCCCATATGGTGAGTGGGTCTAATCATCCCCTAAATGAAAATGTAATAAAATTTAATTTTAAAAAAAATGTACTTTTAAAACTTAGTAAGCATGGTATGCAATCAAAGATTATTTAAGGGTCTTCTAAATAAAAAATATTTCAATTGTTCAAAATTAATTTTGTGGTCAGCAGAGGTCAATGAAGGTCAAACTTTGTATTTTTTCAGTATAATTTATTAAACGTTTTTCTATTGGCACAATAATGTTTGATGATTGTCTTATTGTTGTAAATATTTAGTAAATAGGCCATACTTGATAAGGTATAAGTCAATCATTGCAGAACGTAGTTCGCATCGCAGCTACAAATTGGTATGTACCTTGATCAAAACCCACACATTAAAATCCTTACTGAAGGTTTTGTCATGGATTTCATATATTCGGCAAAATTTTAGATAAAGACTCAAAATATAGTCATTGGATTTGTTATTTCAACCAAATTCACACAATAAAGTAGTAGGTAATGAGGTTGTCTACTAGAAGATTTTAATTCACAAAACCTATTACCTAAGTGCCCGCTATAGGTCGCTGTACACTCAGGTACCTCGAAAAAAAAAACACGATTTTGGCGTTTTTAAGGTGTTTCCAAGCCGCCATGAAACGTGAAATGAACTTTAAATACGTCATAATAATCAGATCATAATCATAATCAAAGCTATTTAGGTATACCTGACAACTCATACCAATTTTGGTTGGGATGAGAACATTCCTTCCGAATTAAAAATGGGATGCAAAATTATCAATATCAATTGGCTTTCGATTAAACGTCGTGTTCCTCCATGTTCTATTGTGAGAAGCTGTAGTGACAACGATAATACTTCAGCCTCTGAGCCGTGTAATAAAGCCAAAACAGCTAAAAAAAAATGAGTAATCGAAGTTTGATGACGCAGCTTGTATGTTTTGGGCAAATTAATCCCAATGAAAGTTTAATCGAAGTTCAGACGTGTGGTATGAGCAGTAGCATATTAAATGATTCCAAAATGCAGCCTGTAATGAGCGTACGACTCTGTGGTTTCATAGACCTAATGGCAGACAAAGAAAAATACCACCTCAAATTATATGGAAATCAATCCGGAAATTAACAAATCCATCTCAGCGTGGTTGTTTCCAGTTCAAATAAATTGAGAAACCACCTGATATGTTTACTTTTCTTTCGTCGCGAAGTACAGAAGAACAATAAAATAATAAATATGGCGACAATGCAATGGCATGGCTAGTAAGTAAGTTGCACTTACGATGCAAGATTCAACCATTATTTGTCCCAGGATTTTGCGTGGAAAGATACACTCAGTTCTTCAAAGAATAAGAAAATCTTTGTAATAGAATCAAAACCGAGATGAAAAATATATATTAATTTATTTGTACCGTCAACAAATGGGTGACGATTGTGGTTGTGAAACGTATCTTATGCCAAAAAAAAACGAGTGGAGACAAAAATTAATGACACGACGAGATCCCAACGAAAGGTCCATCATGCACTAGCAGTTCAGTCAGCCCGATAATGTCAATGGTCAAAGATAGGAGGCATGAGATGACTAAAAACTTCTAAACACAGGTCACTTGAAATAAGTGAAAGAGCATTGAGTGCATTCCAAAATCAGTCAACACATGCATTCATTCACCTATAAGTAGGAGGATATATTTCAGAAAATAAGTCGATCGAAAATATTAACTCTGTGTCAAGATGTAGTGTTTGCGTTAACTTAAGGTGAGTTTAGACACCTAGGCATGTGGGCGTAGGTTGTACCGGTATTCTCCACCAAGAAACGCATTCTAAGCAACTTGTAATTAATTTCTTTTGCGACGCAGGAAACATCATCATCTGTTACAAAGACATTATAGGAATTGACAATGAACTGGCAATGATGCCATTCAAGTTCAACATGTCGATGAAGCCACAGGGGCTGTGATATCTAACATCTAACATAAGGCAAATTCGTGTATTTCTCTGCATACAACATAGACTTCATTTGTAGTGGGGTAATGCACAAAATGGCTAAATGGCAACGGATGGGGTTCGTGTCACTTTGAGCCATTGGATTACATCATGTAATCCACATACATACGATGTACATACGATGTAATCGGTAAATTTTGGAGGCGTATCGAGACTTCCAATGTAAATTATTTATATTGAACACACTAAAATCAATAAGATCATGTACTAAGTTAAAAAGCAAATACTCACTAAAGTTAAGAAAATAACGTTAACAGTTTTTTTTTTAAGTTGCATGCAAATTTAGACATACAAATTTTTGCGGGGATGTGTAGGCGGTGGAGGCAACGAGGAGGAAAAAAATTGATTTTTGGTTTAGCACACCGAAGTTAGTAAGATCAACTTTAAAGTTGCAAATGTTTGTAAACTTAAAATTTTTGTTGGGGTAAGGGGGCCGGGGGTAGGGGTAGTGGGGGGCTAAATTCTTCAAATGTCCGGGCAACATGTTTTTTTTGTTTCAGCACACCAAAGTTAGTCAAATCGTATTTAAGTACGAACAAAAATGTATGTTAATGTCAAAATTTTGTAGTTGGAGGGGTGAGGCGGTAAAGGGGGGGGGGGTGTTTGAGCCATCGGACATCTGGGCAACATCCATTTTCGGAATTAGCACACCAAAGTTAGTCAGATCGCGTTCAAGTACAAACAAAAATGGATGTCAAACTTTCGTTGTTGGGGGGGGGGGGGGGGGGGGGGTAAAGGGGAGGTTAGAGCCATCGGACGTCTGGGCAACATCGATTTTCGGTTTTAGCACATCAAAGTTAGTTAAGATCGCGTTCTAAATACAAGTGGAATGAAAGTGTCAATTTTTTATTTTGGGGGAGTAATGGGGGCGGGGGGTTAGAGACATCAGACGTCTGAGCAACATGGTTTTTCGGTTTTAGCACACCAAAGTTAGTAAGATCACGTTCTTAGTTTGCTTTTAACACCCTTTCGGCTAAACCACATGTTTGAACCAGGCTACTATGCTTGGCAATAGAAAATGATTTTTGTGTTTTTTGTGAATGTGTTACATTTGTGTGGTTTCAAAATTCATTAACTATTTGAATTTATCTCTGTTTCTTTCCACCCTTTTGGAGTTTGAATCATTAATATTATTCATTCCAGCAATGCAAATCCCATAATTAAAAAAATAACAAACCATTTTTAAGACGAGTCATACTCGTCAAAATATCTGAATGGGTTAAATTGTTAACAAACCTTTATTTTTACTTACTTATGACCTCGAAGGTGGTAAAATCTCTACCAGTTTATTTTTAAGTTGTCCTCATGTACTATTCTGCCAGTGTTATAATAATGTAATATAGTATAAGTAATCATTGTACACATTACCTACCTATTTCTATAATGTAACCCACAATTACAATAAATAATGTATGCAATTATGATATATTGCATGTGTTGACTAATGGTTTTTATTCTTTGGGTGTTCAAGCACGAAACCTTGAGTATGGGTACTCATAATAAGGAGCGATTGACGAAGAAATGCTTTGAAATAAATACATATTAAGCATTGAATTCTCTTGGTGGAGATGCCGAGTACAAACAAATGCCTAATTTCTTGTGTTTGTGTAAATTGTCAAGTTTGGCAAAACATGATCTTTCCCCGTTAGTTGCGGATTCAAAATTGACACCGGAGGATAGAAAATACAGAAAATATTGATAACCCTTCTTTAGAAGCACGTTGGTTTATTATTTGGTCAAAGGTTAATGTTTAATGCATGAACTATGCATTCTGGGTTAGGCTATTGCTACCCCTGTGAGAATCTATTAACTTGAAACCCTTTAATTCTAGTTTGGTTAATTTACATTTTTGTTTTTATACCAAGGATGAACTCACTAAAGAAGCTTTGGGAATAGCCTTAATTATCTTCTATTTAAAAAAATATTCAAATAAAATAAAGTTTTTTTTTTGAATCCTTTGAAAAAAGGTGGATGACATTGTTTTGATTGGTTTGAACATCCAAATTTACTAGGTGGCACTTTTAAATGATGCATAAACCAAATCATATAATTGAACTGTACTATACAAACATAACACAATTTTCCTCTTATCTTGCGCTAGGGGGGAGGGGGGGATGTTTATTTGATATGGATTTTAAAAGTTTAAACATTTGGTTTATGTGATTAAAAGTTTGTGACCATCTAGTCTTTACATAAACCAGAACACCTGGGTTCAATCCCTGGTTGTGACTACTATTAATATACTACTACTACTAATATATATATATATATATATATATATATATATATATTACTATAACTATGACTCTAAAAATTATCTAGTCAACAAGATCTGGGCTCTAGGAGTTTATGAAGAATTATGTTTTACAACATAGGCGACACTATACTTCCCAGACTGCAATCAAGCTAAAATAAATCCTCAGAACTCGAGCAATTCAATAATTCTCAGAACAAGAAACACACCATCTCTTGCCTAGAACAGTTGATGTGTGCTTCACTGCCTCCTAGATGTTGCTCGTGGCTCCTCGTTGAGCAACGGGCAACATCTAGGAGGCAGTGGTGTATGTGCTTATTGTCTCCAATCTTCCGTCTCTTTCCAATATGATTTGATGACGTTAGTTCCAGTGACATTGAGAAGCTGGAATTAAAGTACCCGACATTTTCACATCTGATAAGATAACAGGTCATGGTAAGTGGCGTAACAACGGGGGGCGACTGCTCCCTTGAATTTGGTCAGAGGGGGGCGAGGAGGGGTAATATTAAGTGTCAAGATTTTGAAAACTGACAATAAAACACACTATTTTCATAATTTTATAAATTATCGATGAAACCATTCTGAAAGCTAGTAAAATACCACAATTTGCAATGTTAAAAACCAAATTATGGGGATATGCGCCCCAGACCCGCACTGCCTGGGGGGCATTCCTCCCACCTCCCATTATACCAGGATCCACACTTTCTCCAAAACAATTATCTCTTGGGAAGTTCTAAAAAAATGCCCCCCCCCAAAAAACAAGGGCTAGTTGTGCCACTGGTCATGGTTCACCTTTCTCAATTTAGAGTGAAAACACAAAAAGCTAATTTTTCTCTTGGACATAAATAATTTGATTTCAGACTAACTTAAAAATTTACATTTTCTGCAAAAAGGTCAAATCAATAATATTGTTTATACTGGAATGTAGGTAATAATGCCATAAAAAAATTAATTAAATCTGGATTTGATTTATTTAATGTATGTCAGGGAAAGATTAACAGGAACCAACAGCTTACCTTTAATCTGTTTGGCAGCTGCCGTATAAGAGTTAGAGATTCACACAAATATGATATACGAGACAATATTTATTTTTATTCTTTGTATTGTAATACTTAGAAAATGATTTAAATAACTAAATAGGATATAAAAAAGTTTTATAGTGCTAATCTGATTTTAGTAGTAGTGACGCAAGACTAGAGCAGTCACACACACAGAGGAGTGGGGATAGCAATGCAAGCTCACGGTAACGAGCCTGCGCAGAACACTAGTTTCGGTCTCTTTCCAGACCTTTCCAAGAAGTTGGTTAGCTGTTCGCCCGAGCTTTGCAGTTTTGTTTTCCGTCGTCATCCGAACAGTTTGCAGATTTCAAGGTAAGAATAATACAAATCAGATTCTTAAAGATATTGGGTCGATAGTGAATCAACCAAAGTGCAACGGAATTACTGAACATACGAGTTTATGGAAATCGTTAGTTTTCCGATGGGCTATGTTAGCAAAATGGCGTTGCATTGATGAAAAGACCTTGAATTTTTTAAAATATTAAATAAATAGGCCTACTGTAGCCCTACTCAGATACTATTCATGAAATTTACTCAGGTTAATAAAACTAAGATTTAAAGTATATAATTTATATCTCCATCCTATAAAACTGTTCCCTTTGCGTATAGTATTCCCTGA
>JAMZAV010010673.1:0-19521 GCA_024449915.1 Sweltsa coloradensis
CCCGTTACGTTACCGAACCAATCCGGGACCCCAAGAGCACATCTTTTAACTTCTAACGTCCGTTCCACGTTACCGGAACCAATCGGAATCAAGATGTGCACTCTTAAAACTATTTTATCACTGATTGATGGTTATACGCGAGTAATTTGCGAAATAAATTAAATACAAATATGCGAAATAACAAAATATAATTAACACACTTAGGCCCTATAACAATAATAAAACTACTAGGCCTAGGCATATAGTGTTTTGAGCTTTGTTTTGTGCAAGGGCGTGTCAACTGTAAGGTCTTGTTTTATTATTTGATTTGTTCCCATCGGTTTGCTTCACTGGCTATTGTGCGATGCCCTCAACGTTAGCATCTTCCCGTTCTCGTTACCGAGCAATTGTGCATCGTCCTTAAGGGTCGTTATTAGACGAGTGAGCGAGTCATGTGTTGAATACCTGGGAACATTTGCATTTAAGTTTGATATATATCGTATAAATAAAGTGTTTTTAAGTTTAGTTGGTATAAGGGCGAGTCAACTGTAAGGCTATAAAGGCCAGTTTACGATTGACGGCAACGTGGGGAGACGTGAATGGAGACGTGAACGCGAAAGATAACACAGCATTCACAGCTTGGCGTTTATGATTGACGGAAAGTGAACGGGAATGGAGAACAGAGCGGCCAAAGTTCGTCAAGTCCCAACTTTGGCGTCTACATTCACGTTCCGTTTGGCGATGTAATCGTCGCGCATGCGCAAATGCTTTGTACGCGCCTCGTCACAGAACAAAAAAACAAAACAAACAATATAACTACAACGTCTGCTTAGATATCTAGGCACTACGGTTTCATTTGACGTTTTATTTATTGTTTTATTTGACAAACGAAGTGGTCCCGATTTCCGTCAATCGTAAACGCCTCGTTCCACCACATTCGCATTTCCATTCACGTCTCCCCACGTTGACGTCAATCATAAACCAGCCTTAATGCTCCACTCTAGCTTATGATAGGCTAGGGAGGCCAGGGAGAAGAAAAGGAATGTTACCGGGTACTCAACACATGGCTCACTCACTCGTCTAACAACGACTTTGGCGTTTTCCTAGTCAAGTTGGCTTTAGTCTTTAGCCTAGAGTACATAATAGGCCTAGGCCTAGCCCTAGGGCCTACTTGTCATAATTGCATAGGGGGCCAAGGCATCGTATTTTATTATGGCAGGTTATAATATTGGCCTAGGCCTAGAGGCCCCGCCGTGCCGTTTGAAAGTAATCGTTAGTATATTGAGGAACGCTAAGCCTCTACACTCACCCAAGAAAATAACTTCATAATTTCTTCGAAATTCAAACGCTAGCGTAGGCCTACACGGGCGTCCCACATGGCATGTTCAATCAGCTGATCGAAATAATAAAATACGCCATGGTCGCCAACCACCGAGCGTTGCGTAGCTGCTTGCTAAATACAAGTCAAATAATTGTTCTAAATTCTAATTACTACAATATATTTTTAAATAGTAGCCTATATACAATTTAAACATAAACGAAGGCCACCTACGCCTTCGTTTGGTTGGTTATGATTTATGAATGATCAAAGTTACAGAAACGAGAAATGTAGGGACATTAGATTTTTGTATTGAACAGCCTGGAACAACTTTGCACTTGCGTATCATATTCAATAGCATGGCGGGAAGCAGTAACCATAGGCTACTTTCTTTAACAGTTGCATGGATTTTTGAGAAGAGAGCGGGGGTTCCTTCAGGAACAAGAAATATATACAAATAAAAAGATTTATAAAATTTCTCACTTTCAATAACTTCGGCTAGAGGTTTAGCCCTCCCTGATTTATGGGAGGGTGGAGAGTGGTTAGATTTTGTCTATAGTACAGGCAAATTAGACTTTGACCCGGACATTTAATGTTCCTCAAATATTATCGCGGGAATACGTTCAGGGGATGTCCCTGAACAAAAAACTCAAGTTCCCAAAAAATCCCACTTGGGGAAAATCCGCCATCTTGAAAAAACTCCGCCATGTTGTATTTTACAGATTGTTTGCTCTAACAGGTCATCCAAGTGACCAAATGACTTGATTTTTTTCCATTGTTATTATTTGCAACCCCTATTGATGAAATAATTAATTGTCATGGGAAAAAAATCCGCCATCTTGGAAAAATTCAACCATGTTGAATTTTTATTTTTTCTGCTGACCTAAAGACGTAACATATTAATTCTGTTGTTATTTACAAACCCTATTGATAGAAATAATTAAACGTCATCGGCCCTCCTCATAATGACCAGAATTTTAACTATATTGCAAATCGTCAATGCCACAAAAATGGCAACCAGCAAGTTCAATGTTATTTTTGCAGTTAAACATGTGCCAACCAAGAAATGAACCAATTAAAAACGTTAATATAATAATGCAACTTTTAGAACAGTAAAGTTAATAATATTTTGATTTATTTGGACTGTACACTGCACTTGTAAATAAAGAAAACTATGTGAAACAATATATCGACAACTATTCAGTTGTCTTCGATGGGTATAATGACATTTGACCAAATAAATCATTACATTAATTAAAAATGTATTGAGAGTATCAAGTCGTTTCAATGAAATGTTTCATAGAACATCACTTACTTAGTGATTTATCCTTGAATTCACCATCATTCAGCAGTCACCGTTGTTCCATCGAAATGTCATACCAAGAGTTTACAAAAAAAGAAATAACTGCTGTTCCTAAAACACTTTTATTGCATTCCTTGTACTGTTACGTAAAGTTACTATACCATCCCCCCTACACTGTAAATAAAACTATTGGAATTTCCACTGTTATTAATATTTTATTTAAAATGTGATACTTCGACTCCTTAACAGGAGTCTTTATCAAACTTACAATTAAGAAACCACAACAGACAGGACAAACAACATTTAATAATTTGTTATTTATTTTCATTCATAAAAAACTTTTTTGTTAATAATTTGGTACTAAAACACAGCCTATTTATGTTCTTTGTGAAATGTTTTTTGTCCTGTCTGTTGTGGTTTTTTAGTTGTTAGTTTGATAAAGACTCCTGTAAAGGAGTCGAAATATCACACTTTTAAATAAAAATATTAATAACAGTGGAAGTCCAATGATTTTTATTTACAACGTTACTACCTGTTATATAGTTTTTATTTTTAATAATCCCCCCTACACATTTGCTCTTGAAATGAATTAGGCCCGACGAACGCCTCCTAACTGGTGACATAAGACTCTCGCCATCACTATCACTATATCATTATCAATTTCACTGTCAAAACTAATTTTGCGACATCACGTAGTAGCCACACATGCTGGAGCAATTTAATCCATTTTTTGGCATCATAATTTGGGCGCTCACATCCCGTTTTACAGTTCCATGATACAATTCTGAGTAGTTTATCTGGTGCTGGAGCCTTAAGTGTTGGGATTGGCGTCAGTTGTCCATTCTCAAGTTTCCACTCCCAATCAGCAGGATAAGGGGAACCCCTTTCCATTTAACAACGACATCTGCTGAAGATGATCCATGGCATCGCCGGACGTGCTTCGTGTCTTTCTTCTTTTGTCGACGGATTCTGGTAGCCTTCAAATACCACCATGGTTTGAGCTTTAGTCCTGAAGAGGGTAGACTTCGTCCCCTTGTTTAAAGAGAATTCATCAATCAGTGTAGGTGGTCTTGCTGCCAGTTCGTAGGTGAGATACTCTGCAAGCTCCTCGTCAGTCCGGACGATGCACAACATTTTGGTGGAAGAGCTGCGTAGGATTGATGTGGACAACGTCATTGCGGCCCCTGGATACCATTTAAGACGATTGCCATAAATTTTACCTTCGCTTGCATTATCGGGTAAATTTGACTGAACGGTTTCCCAACCATTGCCTTCATCGACTTGAATGCCACATCGCTAGCACAGTCACAATTGACACTTGTCTGTAGCCACGCACATCGTTTGAAAGAGACACAAGCAGAGGTGAGACGCGCTGAAAGGGGCTGAGGAGATGTAGCCACTCTTGCATCTTTGTGGTGTCTTGGGTGTCTCGTCTTTGACGGGACATGCGCATCACGACGTGCTGTTCGGCTGTGGCTAGGATGACTCCACAGAACTCTTCCAAAAGATCTATAACCTTTGTCGATGCCGGCAAATTGAATGCACCCATTTGGCAAGGGTCGCTTCAGAAAGTCCCCGGCCATGGGTAAAGCGCCAGGAGCCAATCGTAACTAATGGCGTTTCCATGGCATGCACTCGGCGAGTGCAAAGATGTCATTGTTGTCAACTCCACTTGAATAACATCACAAAACTGAACAAATGAAAAGACTAGTGGCAATCCAGTGCGCACTAGTGCGACCTGAGTGCGGCCAATGGAAAACGCCATTAGTGTGACAGTGAAAATGATAATGATGGCAAGAGTCTTATGTCACCAGTTAAGATGCGTCGTCGGCTAAATTAATTTCAAGGACAAATAGGTGGTGGTGGTGGGGGGGGGGGGCGGGTTATAATTAACTTAATACTACAAGGAACGCGATAAAAATGTTTTAGGAACAGCAGTTATTTATTTTTCTGTAAAACTCTTGGTACGACATTTCGATGGAACAATGGTGACTGCTGAATGATGGTGAATTCAAGGGAAACCTCTAAGTAAGTGATGTTCTATGAAACTTTTAATTTAAACTACTTGATACTCGCAATAAGTTTTTAATTGGTACATTTTTGGTTGAAACTTTTAACTGCAAAAATAACATTGAACTTGCTGGTTGCTATTTTGTGGCAATGATTTGCAATATATTATAAATTCTGGTTATTATGAAAGAAGGCAGATGAAATTTAATTATTTCTATCAATAGGGTTGTAAATAATAACAGAGGCAATTACGTTATGTCTTCAGGTCACTTGAATCGCTGCTATAGTAGCAGAAAAACAAAAAATTAAAATGGTGGATTTTTTTCAAGATGGTGGATTTTTTCCTATGACAATTAATTATTTCTATCAATAAGGGTTGCAAATAATAACAAGAAAAAAAAATCAAGTCATTTGGTCACTTAGATCACCTGTTAGAGCAAACAATCTGCGAACTACAACATGGCGGAGTTTTTTTCAAGATGGCGGATTTTCCCCAAGTGGGATTTTTTGGGAACTTGAGTTTTTTGATCAGAGACATCCCCTGAACATATTCCAGCAATAAAATTTGAGGAACATTAAATGTCTGGGTTTTGCCCAAAAATTGTCTAACTAGCCTGTACTACTAGGAAATGTAGAGGCTTCCACAGCTGTTTCAATACATTGGTTGTACTTTTGCGCCAATCCAACATCAGACATCACTAATGAAAAACAATCCAGTTTTAAGATAGTATACTTTGTTGTAGTGTACTTTGTTGTATTTGATTTTTATATTGTTTCTAAGTTTATAAAAGAAAAGCAGATTATTTTTTATTCATTTAGGTATTTACATGAAAAATGAAATGTGTTATGGAATGAGTCATTTGAAAAGTTTTTAGCTGTTATCGTAAATGATAGAAGTTCTTCATGTGATTGGGAGAGATCAAATTGAGTATGAACAACCTTTTTTCTTTTCAATTTAATTGATCGGGAAACACTCTCGTAAGAGTAGCTGATTCCCCTATGGAAATCAATCTAGAAATTACAAAATTCATCTCAGTGGGGTATCAAACCTCGGTCTCTCGTGCCGGTCGGGTACTTTGACCCTAAGCTACTAAGACGGTTAACCTAATAACTTCTGGATTGTTGGTGTATTATTTAAAGATTTGAATAGATTGGAACAGTATTGCAATGCTTCTGCTGCCTTTGAAATTACATTATTTATTATGTAACGCGAGTATGAGCAAAAGTTTATACCTCATTTTAATTAATCGGGAAACATTCCCATAGGTGTAACTAGGAAAACGCTTAAGTCCCGTCGCGTTGTTGAGCGAGCACCGGTACGTGCAACACGACCCGAGTACGACATTCCCATAATGTTACATACCAATAAGTCTTTAAGGTCTTGACCGATTTAGCTGAAAATTTGTAAAATAGGAGAGAATGGATAAAATCCACGGCCATCTAGAGGACCTTGACATCATTTCTTTGGGAAAACTATTTTAACTCTTTGATAACAAATAATACACTGCTTCCTCGATTGTATTTTGATTACTTCTAGGTGGCAGTGCATAGTGATTATCGTACGACTTTTCGTTGCCATGGTAACGTTACTTTTGTTAAAATGTAATTTCTATCTACACTACTTAAGGTCTTGACTGATTAAGCTGAAAATTTGTAAAATAGGAGAGAATGTTGTACTTATTGACTCTGCAAAATTTCATAACGATCGGAACATTTTTATTTTTTTATTTTATTTTTATTTTTTATATCCAATGATCGGATTTTGTTCAAAAACTATACAGCAACCCGCCTAGGTGGTATGTACATGTGTGCAAAATTTCAGGTTGATCAGAGAAACGGTGCGACCTATATCGAAGCAGTAACAGAAAAAAAACAGACATTCGAGCCATAAGAGTCAAGTGGAGACGCTCGCTACGCTCGCTCAATTAATTATACGGAAATAGTGTTTCTGAATTTATTAGATTAAGAAATAAATTCTCACTCATACCTTCCTGAGGTAATGACATTATAAATACTAATATATTAGTTTAGTTGTCGAGTTTAAAGGCATCAGAATCGTTGCAGTACCTACTATTCCAATGTGTTCAGATGTACTAACTAGGAAAACGCTTAAGTCCCGCCGCGTTGTTGGATGTGCGTAATTGGTGCATTGAGCTGCCATGTGTTATGCGGATTTTCTGTTGTTCTGTGAAAAAATTATTACTAAGTCGAAGATTTTTTTAAAATTAAATTAAATTAAATTAAAAATTTACTTTATTTTTTTATTAATCGTAATTTTAAAAAAGAAAAAATCGTAAAATTGCGATTTTCATAAGAAATAATTATTCGATTGCGCTCAAATTTTACACGAAAATATTAATTCATAAAATTAAGGTTCTGTGAAAAAATCATCACAATAGGATAAAGCATGTAGGTGTTACAAGTCAATGAATTGTTTTAAAAAAGAAAAAAACTGTAAAATTTCGATTTTCATGAGAAATAATTTTTCGATTGCGCTCAAATTTCACAAGAATATCTTAATTCATGAAATTAAGGTTCTGTGAAAAAATCATTAAAATCGGATTAAGCATGTAGGTGTTATAAGTCGAAGAATTTTTTTAAAAATCGAAAAAAATCGTAAAATTTCGATTTTCATGAGAATTTTTTTTACGATTGCGCTCAAAAACGTGGCAGTTCTAAGTTCAGAGATTTCGAAGGCCTCCATAAAATTTCATCACAATTGGAGTATTGGTTTAGCCGGAATCGTGTTAACAAACACACAATAATACAAACAGAAAAAAAAAAAAGAAAAACATTCCGGATTTTTTTCTCCAGTGTAGTGAAATGGAATCTTCGCTTCGCTCGCTACGCTCATCCAATAATGCACCAACAATCCAGAAATTATTGAGTTAACCGTCTCATTAGCTTAGGGGTAAATTCACCAGACCGGCAATCGGGAGACCGGGTTTCGATACCCCGCTGAGATGGATTTTAAATTTCTGGATTGATTTCCATATAACTTTTTCTCTTGTTAGAAGATATCTGCGAGTCAGACGTATAGCCAATTCGAATTCTGGACAATACAACAACCACCTTCCTACTTGAGAATAGGGAACTGTCCTTGTTTCAAATATATATTACACGTATTTAATAATTTAAAATATTCAATTTAGTAAACATCGCAATTAAAATAGACTATAAAAAATAAAATCTGTGGATTCTATGCATGTTCAAAGTTCCTGGGTTTTGACTTCCCGCACAAAGACTTAAGTACGCGCTCTTTTGGTTGTGACGTAATCGTGAGGTGAGGAGGGGAAGCTGATTGGCAGAACTGTCAGCTCGCCGCCTCGGCGATCCTCACGATAACGTCACGCACACCTGCAATGGCGCATGACCGTTTTTCAGCGCGAAGCCTGGTTCAAATTTTTCCTCGCTCACAGTTAGCGCTAATAAAAGCCGGACGCATAAAAAACTTAACTGGTCGGTATTTGAGGTTATTAGTAGGGACATATTCAAATTTGGTAATGAAGGACAGTTCCCTATTGAGAAGCAAGAGGACATATTTTCAAGAGTGTTAACTAAATACCCAGACGCAAGGATTTATGATAAAAACTAAACTTACAGAGCCAAAAATAGAAAATTATGAACATGCGTTTGCATTGATGCAAATTGAGAGGGCGTTTTGATGTGGGTATATTTTAGAATTGTTGTCTTAAACTTTTAAAATTTGTCTTGAAATGTTATAATAAATTGTATCTTTCGACATTAAAAGTTACTGCAGTGAAAAAAGGAACACATAACCTTAAAAATTTTCAAAAAGCTACTTACTACCTACTCAACACTGACTTCTCTCTCCATGGTTGGCCTAATTTTTTATTAGGTTACCTTTAAAATTAAAACTAGCTTTCATCGTTTTGTTTGTTTGTATATTGGAAGTTTGCACCTTGATGGATTTTGTTGTTCATGTTAACAGCACACATATTATTGATCCTGAATGAGATTGATAGCAAAATTGGTTTAGCATACAACACAACAGACAGACAAACATAAATCAAGTTCAGTCTGAGTTCCGTTGAAACTTACTTGCTTGTCTAATTAGGTTCAGTTTGAATACGTAGATTGTTACATTGGTGCAATGCCTTTTGGCATTCTGTTGTATGGTCATTGAAATTGGCACACTCAAAAAAGATGTTTGCAATCTTGTTCACTTTCATAAATACAAGCTGAAAACTCCAAATCTATGGCACATTCTGTTTGTAGACAGACGGAAAACATAACATATTTTGATTATTTCTAGTCGGCAAAGTATTGGTTTATCTAAAAAATTACATTAAAATAGCCATTACTAGTTCATTCTTCTTCTTGACATCCTTTACTGACTATGTATCTACTTTGGAATGTTGAGACTTCGACCAATTAATTATTATTGTATTTGCCAATTGGACAAGATTGATACATATGAAAATGTGGAAATACCATTAGGGGTTAGTTAGTACAATTCTAGCCCAGCAGTATCAAAATTAATCTAGGACTGGTAATGTTTTATTGGTAACATTTTTATGGTTGAAACCAAGACTACTAGACAATTTGAAATTATTATAAGTGTAATAGGCGGTATGGCTGATACTACGGGAATGAAATAGTACATGAATACCTAAACACAATTAAACCTGCAAGACGGAATGAAACGACACCAAAATTCAAAATTACAACTGTGCCGACATCAGCACATAATTCTTAAAGAACTTGTTGCACAAGAAAACCATTCTATTAAATCAAATATTACATAATCATAATCATGAAGTTGGTAGTGTATATATTCATAAGCTGTTTAAACGTAGGCCCTATGAACTAGCATGCAATACATTTGCAGAGTATAATGCTCTAAAAAGTAGTGTGCAAAAAGTGATCTTAAGGTTTGATGATGATTTCTGTTGCTTTGTCTCATATAAAGAGGGAATAGGACACATTTGGAAGTTAGCAAATAGCCATTTGCTAAGCCAAGAAGCGTCCGACCCGACGTATATGAAACTTTGCAAAGTTGTCAATAAAGCATACATGGACAGCCCTACAGTAATGGATATTCCAAATTTTGTCTTAATCAGCAAAAACAAATTCACGAATATTGTCAATTTCGGACTTCTTAAAATCAAAATTTGCAAAACTAATTTATTTTTTATTAATTATTATCAAATAGTAGTGGATAAATATTCGCGCATACTATTCGAATTACGAATATTTGCTCACCCCTAACTCTAAACCTGCATCTATGCTCGATAGAATGGTAACAAGCATTGTATTCAGAGTATCCAGTGTTGTTAGTAGAAGCATTCAGAGTCCTTGCAAGCAATTTATTTTATTTTATATTTATTTATACAATTAAATTTTCATATCTTCCATAACACAGTGCTGAATATTGGGTAGCTATTTATCAGCTAAAGTCTACATAATTTAGTACTATATGAGGGTATAAGATAATACTAAAAGGATTTTTTTTAGTGTAGTTCGTTGGTCTTGTAGTTAGCGCCTCTGCTTCAAGGTCTAGTGTTCGATTCCCGCTATTGGTAGAAGTTTTTAAACTTCTGATTTGGACTTAAGTCCATCAGTTCTTGTCTTAGGAATTTGTAAACGGTGACTTTGGAGCCGTCCTAGCAATGAAGCACATAATAAATTTAAAGTTGTTCTGAATCGGACTTGTTGATTCTGGCGTTAAACCGCAGGTGTTCGCACTGTCCATACCACTGATTGCTATTAACAAATATTGATCATTGGTTGGTTATCGCTCACTCATCGATTGCCTCGAGGCCTACAGGGTTGGCTTGGTCGCTTTGGTTTAATGAACCCCACTGAAAATCGGTTATGTGACTGGTAGGTATACTCTAACTAAATATGAATTTATTTATTTAATTATTAATAAGATAGACCACATTCAAATAAATTGAATAATGTATGATATAAGTCATTGGAGTGAAACTTGAAAAGAGTGAAAATGAATTCAATGTAGACATGATTGTATTGGTCTACTGGTTATGGTTTGCGTTTGGTCATTTAAACTATATTAAACTTAATCCTTTGAAACCATTATTATTTACTAGGAAAACGCTTAAGTCCCGCCGCGTTGATGGATGAGCTGTTTAAAGTTTTTAGTTTGCGTGGGATATCTTTACTTTTGCTAAGTGCTTTGGTTGCTGCCTAAGCATTGTAGGTGATTGTTGTCAAGTTTCTATTGTTTCTTGTCAATTGATATTATTTACCGTAAAAAACTTATATTAAAAGCTTTATTTCTATGGATTCTGGCTAACTTTTACAACTTTTTCTTTCAAAGGTACTACATCACCATAACCTTAATGTCCTGTATAATATGAACGTTGTAGCCCCACCCGTTTGGTCAGAATTGGTCCAAATGGCACAAAAATATAGCACAAAAAATAAGGTGACCAGACGTACCGGTTTGACCGGTACAGTACCGTTTTCAGAACACTTGTACCGGTGTCCCGAGAGACTGGTTAAAATGTTGTATTTGTACCGGTTTGCAATTTTGGAGGGGAAATGTCCCGGTATTCAGTCAACAGCTGTACAATGTGGAAGGATAATGTTTCACGTGAGAAAAATACACTTCTCTGATAAATACTAACAATAATAACATTGAAATAGTTCTTCCACTTCCAAGAAGATAATTCATTTTCTATAGGTGTGAGCTAGTATTTTTCAATGATTTTGGTGGAGGTGCCGGGTTGCGCTCGTCTGAAAACGTAAATATTGTTCTATTCTTGGCGTTACCTTACCAACTCTGAATATGCGTAATACTAACCTCGGTCTCTGATACAAATTTGTGTTCTTGTTGGAAGTTCTGAACTTTTTTTGGCACATACCGTATAATAAAAATATGTCACTTATAATGTTTGTATTAACATTTTCATGTAACACCACTTATACTACTGAATTATGTCTTAGTCTAGCCCTAATAATATTTTTGCTTGATCATTAAAATGATCTAGAGAGAGATTACATTTAAAATCAATTAGATGTTACTCTTTCACTTTTGAAGCCAAATTATAGACATATCAATAAATAAAATTAATATTGAAAAAAAAATGGTCAAAGAGTAACAATGAAATTTTAAAAAAGGACTAAGGGTGTGTCTGAATTATGGTCCAAGTCCAGGTGTAGGTCCAAGTCCAACTCAATGTTAAAGTGCTATACTAGCCTACAGTAGAGCTGCCTGCCGGGCAAAGTCAACACTACCTAAAGTTAGGTTAGGTGTGCATTCGAGAGTCCTTTGTAAAGTATTTGTTTATTAAAAGTATTTGTACATCTAGTAAAACCAATTTAATACGTGATAAAAACAAACAAAACTTAAATGTTTACCTTTATTTAACAATGCATTCATTTATTGTTTCTCTCGTTGTCGCGGACGGCCATTTTGAATCGGACCTAAAACGAGTGTACACTTTCGATTGCTCGATCTATTTGTCGACTTGGACCAAGAATGGACCTAGATTAGACTTTTCAGACAGTACTTTACACGCCATCGACAGATAATCAGTACCTAACTACGTTGTTAGACGTGGACTTGAATTTGGACCTAGACCTGGACCTGGACCTAGACTTTGAATAATTTTCAGACACACCCTAAGGGTGTGTCTGAATTATGGTCCAAGTCCAGGTGTAGGTCCAAGTCCAACTCAATGTTAAAGTGCTATACTAGCCTACAGTAGAGCTGCCTGCCGGGCAAAGTCAACACTACCTAAAGTTAGGTTAGGTGTTCATTCGAGAGTCCTTTGTAAAGTATTTGTTTATTAAAAGTATTTGTACATCTAGTAAAACCAATTAAATACGTGATAAAAACAAACAAAACTTAAATGTTTACCTTTATTTATAACAATGCATTCATTTGTTGTTTCTCTCATTATCGCGGACTGCCATTTTGAATCGGACCTAAAACGAGTGTAGGTGGACACTTTCGATTGCTCGATCTATTTGTCGACTTGGACCAAGAATGGACCTAGACTTAGACTTTTCAGACAGTACTTCACACGCCATCGACAGATAATCAGTACCTAACTACGTGTTAGACGTGGACTTGAATTTGGACCTAGACCTGGACCTAGACTTTGAATAATTTTCAGGCACACCCTAAGTACTCGGACTCGATACTAGAGTTAATTTTAAGACTCTTGACTCGACTCGAATGAAAAAATCAGGACTTGCACACCCCTAATTTTCTCCGTCATTATTTGCATTAAATTTGTTTATAGAAAATGAAAAATGAAAATGTAATAATCATGCAACTGAACTACGTTTTTGATTTATTTCATACCTACACTAATTATTTTGTGGTGAAGACACAATGTATTAAAAGTTAAAAACATGCATAAATTAAATGCATTTTCAATTATCTTTATTATTATTGATTAGAACTTCATTAATATGATGCCCTCATCAATAAATTACACGCATTATTTTCTGCCGAGTGCTTGTATTTTATTTTGTACTGTCATTTTTAAACCACTAGATAAAGATTTATGACTACATAAATGTACACATTAAAACCATTTTTAATTTCAATTTCATGTCAGAAAGGGGGCCTTTTTTTTGGCTTTTGCCCAAAAAAAATTTCTCGAAAAAAATTTTCCCTCCAGCGGCTGGGGCTCTGCCCAACCCGAAATGGTCCGGGAGTACAAAGACATATTCTTACATTTTTTGTTGTCCCGGTTTGTAATTTTCAAAATATGGTCCCCCTTTAACAAAAAAAAAAAAACTTACTTTAAAGTTTATTTCTTAGATTCTGGCAAATTTTTTTAACTTTTTCTTTAAAAAAGGTACTACATCACCAAACCTTAAGCCCATGTAAAATATGAAATTTGTACCCCCACCCTTTGGTCAAAATTGGGCCCCAAATGCACAAAATATTGCAAAAAAAAATTGAAAAAATCGTAAAAGTACGATTATGAAAAAATATTTTTTGGGTTTGTCCCCAAAAACTACACCTCTAATTCAGAATTCGAAGGTCCTGAAAAATTTTCATCAAGACGGACATGCCTTTTTCCCTGGTAGAGAGTTAAAAAACGACAGAAAAACCAAAAAAAAACAAACAAACAAAAAAAAAAAAAAAACATTGAGCCAAAATTTTTGGGGGTTTCTAAAATTAATTTTCGCTTCACTCCTTGCTCGCTACCCATCCATTAGAAAGGTTCCCCACGTTTTGATATATCGTATACATCGATACACCAATTAATTTCATATCGATATTTTTTTCTACATGCGATATTTAAAAAGTCCCCAAAATTCCGTTAAAAATGCGAAAAAAAGAAAAAATTTGGGTTTTCGGCTTTGAAAATTTCTGCAGTATCCAGTCGAATCGCGTCATCTGCTGCTCCCTAGAGTGCATTCGACGGGGCCCGGGTCGGGGGCCCGGTGGGAAAGCACGCAGGGTTAAAACTGGCGTCATATAGTGGGAGTGGCATGGGAAGACCACATTTGTGGGAACAGTCATGGAAACTATATTTAAAAATTGGAGGGGAAAAAATCGATATATATCGTACTTTGGCCCTTTTTTTTTCAATATCGATAATGATTTTTCATATCGGGGGGCATCCTATTTATTAGAGCAATATCTATTCACTATTCACTTCAGATATTACCTCAGGAATCTCTTTTCTCAAATAGCCAAACCAAAGGCTTTAAATATGAGTTTTGAGCAATATCCAACAATAAATCAGAGAATTCTTCTAAAAAATCAGTATTTTTGAATTGTTTATTTTTGTGTTTTTTTCCCTAGAATGCATACTGAAAAGCTTAGATTTAAAAAAGAATCCTTATTCATATTTAAAATACCAAAAATTCTTTTTCTAAATAAAATCCCAAATTTACAAGAAAGCAAAATAATACAATGGTACTGAAAGGCTTATCAATTATTCACACAAACTGACTCATAGAAGTACATATTGGAATAAATGTAACCATTGGTGTTTTACAAGCAATAAGATAGTACAAAATAAGTTTTTAGTACTATAATGCATGCATTTACAATAAAAAAGTTATAAAATTGCGCACAGTAAGCTAAAAATTTTTTTTAAAAAATAATAATATTAATAATAATAAAAATAATAATGGGACAAAACCAAAGCATGAAACATTTAAGTAACAGAACCAGGACCCTTTAAAAATGCATTTAAAATTGAAATGATTATTTAAGTATGAACGACCCAAAAAAAATTAGAGAGGAAAATTTGAGAATTGGTTTTCTGGTACTTTTTTTGATTGAAACAGAAACATTGTGAAGTTTTTTGTGTGTCAAAACTCAATAGTTGGAATCACGGCTGAAAAAAACTTGGGAAAATTATTAAATAATGTGAACTCCAAATTTCTCCACCGCCCTCCATTACCGTCTGATGTTTTTCTTCATCACTTCTGCACCCCGAAACCCACATAATAGTAATTTTGTTTTTTAGGCTTTAAAGCATCATTTTAATTTTTTAACATCGATAGCTTTGAACAGGACAGACGCAGGGGGTTTACAAAAACTTTACGTAGTATACGTAGAAATAATTGTTTTTTTCAGTTATCAAGAAAGAAAAAAAAAACTTTAATAAATACCCCTACTTGTTATTATAAATAAAATATTTATACATGTTGTCTTGTTTAAGTGCCCGTTTCAAAAAAAGCGATTCAAGGGACATCTTTAAATTATAGACCTAGAAGAAATTAATCTATAAAGATATGCACTATGCCCAAAAAATGGAAAGGGGCCCTAATAGCAATTTAATCAGTAGAAAGGTATAAAAAAAAAGGTGCGGGGTCAACTAGACTGGATGGACGAAAGGGGCCTATCCAGTCCAACTGCATTAAGCACATTAGCATTGCCTGACATGTGTGAATGCTGTAGTCGTAAGGAATGTAACACCCAGCAGGGAAAAATTTAATTTAAAACCATCTATACTTATTTTGCCAACCGAGTAAAAAGAAATTATGATATAATATTCCACTAACCGTAGTATATATGCCCTACTGTACTTTAAATTTGATTCAATTTAAACTTATGGAACTTTTTTATCAGTGGAGAACTTTTAAAAAACCCTTTAAAACCCAAAACTTAGTCGCACCTATCCGCAATTAAAGTTTGTCTTAGGGAAAAAAATTTCTGTTCAAGAAAAAAAATTTAAACCTTTAAAATTATACCTACTTACGGCGCCAAAGTTTGAAAAACCCCAAAATTTAAAACTTAGTAGTCAATTTAAACCCTTAAGAATGAACCAATGAAAAGCATCGGAAAAAATATTGCAAAAGGGTAGAAAAAGAAACATCAACAAAATTGTTTGCAAAAAAATGCTGTTTGTTGTTTTAAACTGTCCGACAAGTACAAGAAGTTTGTTATTTGTTTGTTTTTTGACGCTTATTTAGGCAAACGTTTTTTGGATGAGCGTAATTTTTTTAAAAAAAAAAATGCGTAAAAAAGAGATATTCAGGAAATTTTTTTTCGATTCGCCAAATTTCACACAAATTTTAAAATTCTAAAATTCGGGTTCTGTAAAAAAATCGTTACAATCGGATAAAGCAGTAGGTGTTAAATTTTTAAAGAAATTTAAAAAAATCAAAAAAAATCGTAACTTGCATTTATCAAAAGAAATAATTTTTCGTTTGCGCTCAAATTTCACCAAATTATAAATCGTAAAATTAAGGTTTCTGTGAAAAAATCATTACAATGGGTAGAGAGTAGGTGTAATAAGCCAAAAAATTTTTAAAAAATCGTAAAATTGGATTTCATGAGAAATATTTTTTGATTAGCTCAAATTTCACACGAATTAAAATCAAAATTAAGATTCTGTAAAAATTTAGACAATCGAAAAAAGCAAAAAGTGTTTTGTCAAGAAAAAAAAAAAATGTAAAATTCGTTTTTTAGAGAAATAATTTTCCGTTTTGCGCTAAAAAAATTGCAGTTCAAAGTTCAGGATTTCAAAGGGCCCCCATAAAATTTCATCGCAATGGAGTATCGGTTTTTACCCGGGAATCGTGAAAAAAGACAGCAAAAATACAAAACAAAAAAAAATCCGGATTTTTTTTTCCAGTGTAGTAAATTTAATCTTCGCTACGCTCACCAAAAATCTTATTTTAAATTCAAAAATGCAAAAAAAGGAAATGGATGCAAATTTACTAGGAAAAAAGCTTAAGTCCCGCCCCGTTGTGGATGACGTAATTGGGGCTTTATGCCCCGTGTTACGCGGATTTTCTGTTGTTCTGTGAAAAAAACTTACTTTGTGGAAAATTTTTTTTTTAAAATTTAAAATTTAAAAAAAAAATTAACTTTTTTTTTTTACTGGGAAACGCCAAAGCCGTTGTTAAACGAGTGAGTGAGCCATGTGTTGAGTACCCATTAATACTTTTTTTTCCCCTACCCTTTGGCCCACATAGCCTACAAGGTAGAGAGGGCATTTTACCTTACATTTACCGCCCTCCCCTTGCCAAATAAACTTTAAAAAAAAATATTATTTATACGAATATAATTATCAAATTAAATGCAAATGTTCCCCGGGATCACCACGACTCGCTCACTTGTCTAAATAGACTTTGGGGTTTCCCTAGTCTAGTTGGCAAGGGGCCCCTTTACCGAAATGTGAAAGAAGTGGGTTCAAACCCTGGGGGAAAGATTTTTTAATTTCTAGATTGTAAATAATTAAACAGTTTTGAAATGCATTTTAAAGCGGTGGTCCATCATCTGTGGCAATAGGCCTACTATGGGAAACATAGCCATAGAAAACAGAAAATATTCAAGGTTTACCAAAAAAGACGGAATTTGGAGTACCTTGAGTGTAACATTCGACAGACCTTGCTGGGGATTTTTCCCGGCCCGGCGAATAACAAAAAAAAAAATATCTTTTAAAAACTAAACATTGTCGTTAAAATAATTTAAAAAACTGGAAGTCTATTTTTCAGTTTTTTATTTCTTGTAGGTTTAAATCGCAATGAAATCTTTGTTTTTTTAGCAGTTTCTCAATAAAAATCGTACCCGGGTGTCCGTTTAAAAATTTTAGCGCATTGTTCAGCGTTCGGGATTTTAAGTAATACACACACAACACACACACACACACACACACGCAGAAAAACCCCAAGGGGCCCTTTAAGCGAATGGAAATCACTCGTTCGTACGCCACTCGTTCAATTAATCGTAATTTTTTTTTTAATCGTAAAATTGAATTTTTTAAAGAAATAATTATTCGATTGCGCTCAAATTTAACACCAATTATTTAAATTTTTGAAGTTAAGGTTTTTGTGAAAAAATCATTACAATAGGGAAAAACATGTAGGTGTTATAAGTCAAAGAATTGTTTAAAAAAAAAAAAAAAACCCCCCCCCAATTTTTATTTCATGAGAAATAATTTTTCGTTTTGCTCAAATTTCACACGAAACATTTTTAATTTTAAAAAATTAAGGTTCTATGGAAAAATCATTACAATCAAATAAAGCAGTAGGTTTATAATCAAAAAAATTTTTTAAAAATCGAAAAAAATTGTAAAAATTGCGTTTTTTTTGAGAAAAAAATTTTCCCGATTGCGCTCAAAACGTGGGAGTTCTAAGTTTAGAGAAATTTTGAAGGGCCTCCACAAAAATTTTATCGCAAACGGGTATCGGTTTAGCCGGGAAAGTTTAAAAGACAGACAAAAAAAAATAATAATAAAAAAAAAACATTCCGGATTTTTCTCCCGTGTAGTGAAATGGAATCTTCGCTTCGCTCGCTAGCTCACCAAAAATGCAAGTTAAAAGGTTTTGTCAGCGTGAACTTTCCAGGAAAAAGCCACGTGAACAGCCACCTAAAAAGAGGATAAATTTTGCGGCCTAAGCCTGATTTTAAGAGCCTTAATAAGTCATGTCTAGCATTCTTGGGTCCAACTGTTACTCACTTGCAAGGGTGGACCCAAGCCCTGGAGGGGCCCGGCAAGTGGGATGCGTCTCCATGTGCGGTTTTCTTTTCTGATTTTACTCAGTCTTCATACATCTGTTACATTTTGTGGCTTACGCTTCTAAATATAAACAGATTTATGTACTTTTAAAGTGAAAACAATTTTTAGTAGTATGAGTATTAAGATTTTTTTAAAAAATTTAAACACTTTCTTATCATATCAGATAACCAAAGCGGGGGGTTTGATAAATTATCTAAGGATTGTAGACATACGTCCCAGTATGGATTTTTCTCCTCCAGAAGTTTATGGTCTGCCATTCATTAAAGCAGCCTTTGTGGGTTGAGTGAAGCCTTAAAAAAAAAACATGAAACGTATTTTGATTATGAAATAAGATGTCCTGTTAAATAGAGCTTACATTGAAATACTAGAAAACTATTGATATTTACTAGAAAGCTTCAAACGCTTTTTTAGGGGGCATGCTGGATGACGTAATTTTTAAAAAAAAAAACAAAAGTAAAATAAGATTTTCATAAGAAATAATTTTTTGGATGCCCCTCAAATTTTACACAATATTTAATTTAAAAAATTCAGGTTCTGTATAAAAATCATTTTTTAATAAAAAAATAAAATATAATAATAATAATAAAAATAATAATAATAATAAAAATAATAAAAAATAATAATAAAAAATCTTTATTGTAAATTCCAAATACAATTACAAAAGGTGAATTCTTTTTTTACATGAAAGCTCCTCCCTACAAAAGTTCTTCCCTTTTAAACCTGCATTACAAACGGATAAAGATGTATAGAGAGGAAATTAAAACCAAAAGCCTTCTAGAAGTCAAAGTACAACATTTTTTGGGGGGAGAAGCTGCCAAAATGGTTTTTTATCTTCAGGGAATACTTTTTCACCTACCTTTAAAACATTTGGGGGCCAAGGGTTAAAAAAAAATTGGAAAAAAAAAAGGGGGAAAAAAGGGAAAAATTTAAAAAAAAAAATTTTTAAAAACCAAATCTGGGTACCATTTTTAAAA
>JAMZAV010010674.1:0-23749 GCA_024449915.1 Sweltsa coloradensis
TATGTTCGATACGAAGGGTGATTGCGTAAAGAGTATTGTTTGTTTTGACTTGCACTTGCCACACTTGAGGATCCACTTATACGTGGGCACAGGCTTTGTTGGTGATATCGATATTGTCTGCTAATTAACAGCCCTCGCGGCTCGCGCCGGGGACACGCCACAACAACTTCTTCCTGTCTTCTATTACTGACCACCCCTCTCTCAGGACTTTTATTACCTTGGCAAGTCACGTGACACCCTTGCCTCCCCTTCGAATAGGTCAAGACTCTTCCACCTAAGATCTTGCTTTCCTCTTACCTCTCGCTACCCCCCTAGTCTATCAACTCAGTTAACCTGAACGTCAAGTCGTACGGACTCTAGCTTCCTTCTAGGAAGTTCTACCCCTCTCATGGCGTGGTAGAAATGCGAAAAACTGCACATAAGCCAGGCGCCAACAGTCTGACCAACTAATTAGCGAAGCGGAAATAATCTCAATGCTAACCTTGCTGTGTGTAAAATCATAGGCCAAAACTTTGTCTTACAACTCAAATTTCTCAATTATTCCGTTATGAAATCGCTTCAACTAAGCGGTAATCATCTTTGCTACACAGTGTTCATATATTTATCCACTTTAAAATTTGAAATTCAAGCCGTAAATGACTTAATTGGTTTGATTAGCAATCAGTCATTTTTATACTAATTACAATTTAAAATTCATAAAAGTGATGAATTGCTTTAATAGTTGATTGTCTAATAAAACATTATTGGTACTAGGAAAACGCTAAAGTCCCGTCGCGTTGTTGAGCGAGCACCGGTACGTGCAACACGCCCAGAGTACGACATTTTCCCATAATGTTACATACCAATAAGTCTTTAAGGTCTTGACCGATTTAGCTGAAAATTTGTAAAGTAGGAGAGAATGGATAAAATCCACCGCCATCTAGAGGACCTTGACATCATTTCTTTGGGAAAACTATTTTAACTCTTTGATAACAAATAATACACTGCTTCCTAGATAGTATTTTGATTGAGCGAGCGTCTCCACTTTACTCTTATGGCTCGAATGTCTGTTTTTTTTTTTTTTTTTTTTCTGTTACTGCTTCGGTACAGGTCGCACCGTTTCTCTGATCGACCTGAAATTTTGCACACATGTACATACCATCTATGCAGGTTGCTGTATAGTTTTTGAACAAAATCCGATCGTTGGTTATAAAAAATAAAAAATAAAATCAAAAAATCAAAATGTTCCGATCGTTATGAAATTTTGCAGGGTCAATAAGTACAAAATTCTCTCCTATTTTACAAATTTTCAGCTAAATCGGTCAAGACCTTAAAGACTTATTGGTATTCATAAGTCGAAAAATGATAGAATACGAACACACACTAAAAAACAATTAACCAAGGTCACTTACATAAAATGCTTGAGGAAGAGTAAGGAAGTGTTACTCGAAAATTCGCAATTGTTTTTATGTAAGTGACCTTGGTTAATTGTTTTTTAGTGTGTGTTCGTATTCTATTTCGTTCCGGGTCAATAAGCTTTCCATATCGTCGAAAAATGATGTTGTTCCGATCGTTATGAAATTTGTCAAGGAGGCAGTGAAGAAACAAAGATACACTTTAGAAGGCATTTCGATTACATTGTTGTCCCGTGGCGTCATTCAATTCAGCCACAACATTGAAAATTTTCGTCTTTTAAAGACTGTTATCTGATAAAATGGACATTAGGGAATGTCGTACTCGGGTCGTGTACCGGTGCTCGCTCAACAACGCGACGGGACCTTAGCGTTTTCCTAATTACTTCTAGGTGGCAGTGCATAGTGACCGAAATTCTAGTGCAACTTTTCGTTGCCATGGTAACGTTACTTTTGTTATTTCTATCTACACTACTTAAGGTCTTGACCAATTTAGCTGAAAATTTGTAAAATAGGAGAGAATGGTGTACTTATTGACCCTGCAAAATTTCATAACGATTGGAACATTTTTTTTTTTATTTATTTTTTATTTTTATAACCAACGATCGGATTTTGTTCAAAAACTATACAGCAACCTGCAT
The DNA here is from genome assembly GCA_024449915.1 of Sweltsa coloradensis. Taxonomy (NCBI): domain Eukaryota; kingdom Metazoa; phylum Arthropoda; class Insecta; order Plecoptera; family Chloroperlidae; genus Sweltsa; species Sweltsa coloradensis. Next base: position 2,033 of record JAMZAV010010674.1, read on the forward strand.
AGGTGGTATGTACATGTGTGCAAAGTTTCAGGTCGATCAGAGAAACGGTGCGACCTGTACCGAAGCAGTAGCAGAAAAAAAACAGACATTCGAGTCATAAGAGTCAAGTGGAGACGCTCGCTACGCTCGCTCAATAAATACACTTGATATATTGAATATTAATAAAGTTAAGTTAATAAATTAATTGGATAAATTTGCATATCTGTTGGAGCACACAAGGTTAAAAAATAAACAATAATTAAAATGCCGGAGGACCACTTTACTTTGTAAAGACTAATATTAAACAAACACTAATAATGAACTGTAAAACAATAGGCTAGTTCACATCACGAGACCTAACAACTTGTGGTGGTAACTATTAATATAATATTTATATTACTATAACTAAAAACTTGAATAACACGCTACAAATGTATCTGTAGATGCAAAAAGATAGAAACTAAACGATCGCTGGAGCAGATGTGTTCCCACCAGTCCGACACGGTTAGGAGCCTCGACTTGACTGACGAGAACCTTGAAGAGGCAAGGGGGGTGGTACGTCACACCATCCCTCTTGGTCAACAGGGGTTGACAAAATGTAAAACATGAACTAAAATTATACACACTCAAAAATGAAATAAATTATACACACTGATCCCAACAATATCATTATGTTAATATTGTTGATATAAACATGAAAATAACTTGGAAGGCTCAGTCATCTTACAACACGTTTGGGAAATAAAAGACGCGAGGACGGTGTGGGGGCAGGATTATGATATGATATGATATTTATTGGTATTGTCATAGATATATACATAATTCATGTAGATAATTAGACCCAATTAAAAACAAGATACATATTACTATAATTATGCATTTTTATGTAACATAAAAATAATATAAAATAGTACTTGCAAGTTAGTTGGATGAGCAAAGCAAAGACTTCAATTTCACTGACCCCCCAAAAATTTTGCTCTGGTGTTTTTTTTTTTTTTTTTTCTGTTTGTTAACTGTCTACAAGGCAAACGGCATATCCAATCTTGATGAAAATTGGAGGGGACCTTCGAAATCTCTGAACTTACAGGTGTATTGTTTTTGGGTACAATCGAAGAAATATTTTTCATGAATATCGTACTTTACGATTTTTTTAAATTTTTAGTGCGATATTTTCGTGACATTTGGGCCGATTCTGGCCAAACGGGTCGGGCTACAACGTTTATATTTCACATGGACATTAAGGTAATGGTGATGTAGTACCTTTTGAAATAAAAAAGTTGAAAAAGTTAGCCAGAATCCATAGCAATAAAGCTTTTAATATAAGTTTTTTGATTTTTTGTGCGATATTTTCGTGCCATTTGGGCCAATTCTGACCAAACGGGTGGGGCTACAACGTTCATATTATACATGGACATTAAGGTTATGGTGATGTAGTACCTTTTGAAAGAAAAATTTGAAAAAGTTAGCCAGAATCCGTAGAAATAAAGCTTTTAATATAAGTTTTGTAGGGTAAATAATAACAATTGACAAGCAACAATATAAACTTAACAACAATCACCTACAATGCGTAGGCAGCAAAGCAAAGCACTTGCAAAAGTAAAGATATCCCACGCAAACTAAAAACTAAAAAAAAGCTTATCCATCAACGCGACTAAAAAAAGCGTTTGCGAAGCTTCCTAGTTATACATAATGGTATGTCACCCATATTAAATGCTTTCTGCTGCCTGCATAATGAATATATACTAGGAAAACGCTTAAGTCCCGCCGCGTTGTTGGATGAGCGTAATTGGTGCATTGAGCTGCCATGTGTTATGCGGATTTTCTGTTGTTCTGTGGAAAAATCATTACTAAGTTGATTTTTTTTAAATTAAATTAAATTAAATAAAAAATTAACTTTAATTTTTTAAAATTAATTGTACTAATTGTTAAAAAAAAGAAAAAAATCGTAAAATTGCGATTTTTATAAGAAATAATTTCTTGATTGCGCTCAAATTTAACACTTATCTATTAATTCATAAAATAAGGGTTCTGTGAATAAATCATTACAATCCGATAAAGCATGACCACAATCCAGTGGTTATCCGCGTTGGGAACAGACTCCTACAGACTCCACCTCCCTCCACCCCCAACTACAAGTTGGCGAACTGGGACAAATTCCGCGACTTCCTCCGGGCACGTCTACCGCAGGTGCCGCCTCTTCTGACCACGCCAGCCGCCATCGATGAGACACTTGGCCTGTTGGTGGACTCTATCCAGCAAGGTGTAGCCGCGAGTGTGCCCACGCGCACCCAGGGGAGGCTCACGCTATATGACTTACCGACGCGCCTTGCACGTGCAGTCCGCATCAAGAACCAACTGCGTCGACGCTGGCAGCGGACACAGACGCCTGACTCACGTGCAGCGTACAACCGGGCGTGCGCAGCGCTGAAAACTGATATAGCAGCATTCAGGGCTTCCCTGTGGGAAGACGCCGTGTCCAACCTCCAGGACGCCGACGGATCCATCTGGCGGATGGCTCGAGCACTACAACGACGCCCTCAACCGGACCCGCCCATCCAGGGCCCAACCACTCTTGCATGCAGCCCGGAAGAAAAGGCAAACGTTCTTGCAGATGCTCTGGAGGAGACTTTCCAGCCCAACCCGCCTACTGCCGAGTCACCTTGCATCGTCAGCGAGGTGCGTGCTTGGTTCGACGCTCATCCCGCGCCACAGCCCTTGCCAGAGACGGGCCAGTGCACTGCTGCTGAGGTGGCCGACGTAGTGCTGGCCCTGCCCCCCCGGAAGGCACCTGGCGGTGATGGCATCACTGCCCAGGTTCTCAAGGAACTGCCAGAGTGTGCGGCGCACACCGTAGTCGCCATCTTTAATGCTTGCCTGGCCCTACACCATTTTCCATCTGTCTGGAAGGTGGCAAAGGTGGTTGCGTTCCTCAAACCGGGAAAACCGCCTAGGGACCCTTCGAGCTACCGACCTATAAGTCTCCTCTCAGTGCTATCCAAGGTTTTCGAGCGCATTCTCCTGTCCCGTGTTCAGGCCCACGTAGGGGCCGGCCATCTCCTCCCTGATGAACAATTCGGGTTCCGGTCGGGCCACTCCACGGTACATCATCTTACCCGGGTGGTGTCCCACATAACCGATGGGTGGAACACGGGCAAATGCACTGCGGGCGTCTTCCTCGATGTGTCGAAGGCCTTCGACCGAGTCTGGCACGAGGGACTCCTCAAGAAATTCATTTCCATGGAGTTCCCGCCTTATCTAATACACCTTCTCCGTGCATACCTTCATCGACGCTCCTTTTACGAATCCCGGGGGGATGCAACATCAACACATCGTCCTGTTGCCGCCGGGGTCCCACAGGGCTCAGTCCTCAGCCCCAGCCTCTTCAACCTATATACCCAGGACTTTCCACCGCCTCCCCGTCACGTCATCGCCGCCATGTTTGCCGACGACTTCGTGGCCTTGTCTACGTCCCGCACAGCGCGTGGGGCAGTCATGTTCGGCCAGCGCTATCTCAATACCGTGGCCAGCTGGTACAGTCTCTGGCGCATGGGGCTCAATGCGGCAAAGACGTCTGCCACGCTCTTCAGCTGGGCTAGGGACCAGGATCCAGCATCATTTAGTAGGGTTGCCGTCGATAATCGAAATATCGATCGATTATCGATATCACTCATATGATATGATAATCGATACGAGTACTTTGATACGATATGATATGATTATCGATTCAAATAATAACATCGATGTTTTTGCCGTGCTTAAATATGCCGCCACCGCTGCGCCAATATTGTGATTGGGTGTTGGGATGTTGGGATAGGCTGATATAGCAATACTTTCTCTCTGTGGCGAATACGTAAAATGGCCCCGCCCACCGACACCAGTGCGCATGCGTTGCATACTCGAGCGCATCTCCAGTCCATCACCCGCCGGCCCCGCGATCGTCCGTCAGTGGTACTTGGTGAGTTGATCTGAGCAGTCGTGTAGCGTTTGTTGTGGAAATCGGCGATTTGGCGTGTGTTGTGTCAACTTGGGAAGTTGTTTTGTGTATTTATTACTACGCATTATTATTGTATTTTGTTTAGTGTTTTAATTATTTGTTTCGCGATGTTTTTTTTCGGCTAATAAAGGGCCTTTGCCTTTACTTGTAACGCCACCAGAGCAAGAGGAGTCAAGTGTGGCAGTTCTTCGATTTGAAATTGACGACAATAAAAAAATTATCAATGAAAAACAAGTTGTTTGCAAACAGTGTCGGGCAACTATTGCATTTTCTGGCTGCACCACAAACATGGACACTCATTTGCGAAGGTGCAACAAATCTCTTTCGCAGCCAAAAATAAAGAACATTTTGAATTAAAAAATAAAACAACTATGCCAGCAACGGCACCTTTGGCCACAGCAATTTCGAAGCAAATGGAAAAAACCATTACTAAACACATGCTGCCCATAAGTTCAGTAGAGGCCTTTGCCGAAGTTTTAGAAGTCGCATGCCCCGAATATAAATGTTTGAAAAGAACTGCCATGACGGGGCGTATCGAAAAGGACGCTATTGACAAACGGGCTCATATAATTAACGAGCTGAAAAACATTCCTTATTGCACGCTGACAAATAGATCACTGGACGTCGATTGCTAACGAGGGGTACATAGGCGTGACAGTGCACTACGTGACAAGTGATTGGGTTTTACATTCCGTGGCACTGGAAGTGTCGGAAGTTACTGAGGCTCACACAGCAGTCAACATTGCTGTCATGCTGGAGGAAATTGAGGTAAGATACAAATTTAAATATACATTTAAAAACAAATTTTAAATTATTTTTCAAACAATTAATTTTTAAAACTACTGTAGGCCCAATTTAATTAGATATATTGTTTGTTTTTTTGTAGGAGAGGTGGGGCTTAGCAGACAAAGTCATTGCTTATGTGACTGACAATGCAAGAAATATTGTCAGTGCAATAGATAACATGACGCAAAAAAGAGGGCATATTCGCTGCAACGCCCACAGCATCCAACTGGCAGTCAACAAAGGGCTGAAATCAGCATTGATTTCCGATCTGCTGGCTAAATGTAGACGTGCTGTAGGTCACTTCAAACATTCCCATTGGCAACACAGGCTCTCTTTGAAGCTCAAAGAAAAGGTGACCTTCCCCAATGCAGGCTGACCCAAGACGTCGTAACACGATGGAAACTCAACAAACGATATGTTGAGTTCCTTGCTAGCAAACCATTCTGCAGTGAACGCCGTCTCTGAAATCGAAAATTATCGAATGAAGCGAAGCACATTACGATGGCCGAGTGCAAGATCATGACTGGACTGATAGAAATCTTAGGTCCATTCAAGGAAGCAACAGAGATTCTTGGAGGCAAAAAATACGTCACTGGATCGATGTCCGGAACTGTTTTGAAGAATCTACAGACCTCATTAGAAATGAAGATTGGTGACTCCAGAGAATTAAACACGTTAAAAAGCTGATAAAAGATAACCTTGTTGATAGGGCTAAGCTTACATGTGAAGAACTAAACATCGCAGCTGCTCTAGACCCTAGATACAAAATCTGAAACACCTCAGCGACGCTGAGAGGAATGCAACATGGGAGCGCATAAAACAAGAGGCTGTGTTCGTCCTACTACATAGGCCTACGCCTGCAGCTCTCGACGAGACAAACATGGATGGCGCCGAGGATGAGGAACCTACAGCAAAAAAAGCTAGGGGCATAGCCGAGGTAGATATATAAAAAATTACAGTTTAATACGTTATCTAATCTTTTCCAATTTATATTTTTGTTTTTTATGGTAATTTTTAAGTACATCGTTATTTTATGATTTTAGGAGAGTGATGATGAAGAAGACGAAACCGAACGACCCCACTGTATCGGGTCGAACAAGAGCAAAACTTTTCTCCGAGATGAAAAGGTTGAAGGATAGTCTCCCATTGCAGTGGTGGATGGAGAACTCTGCAACCTATCCTGCGCTCTCCGTTATCGCGAGGAAATATCTTTGCTGTATAGCAACAAGTGTCCCCTGTGAGAGGCTGTTCAGCAAGGCTGGTGGAACAGTTACCAAGAATAGGAACAGATTAACCGGCGAGCACGTCAATGATTTGGTAGTTTGTTTGATTTCGAAGTCATGTTCAATGTTGGCTTATCCATTGTTAGTTTGTTACGCTGGAGTGTGCGAGTGATGTGCTAGTGCGACAGAACAAGCTTTTAATTGTTGCAAGTTGTAACTTTTGCACAAAATGTGTCAACTGTTGTTACCCAATCTTTTGATTACATCTTTGTCGAACAGAATGATGAACACCCGCATCGTTATCTTTCAAGTTTCAATCTAGCGTAGACGCAGCGATCGGGTGTAGAGAGATAAGCTAAGTGGCGCGCTCTCGCTCTCTCACTCCATTGACGTGACCTTCAACGGCGATGTACAGTAGAACCTTGTAAAAAGTGGCACCCCATTGTAACACGCGCTGCATTGAAATAAAGGCTCGTGAAACAAAGTTTTGCATGATTTTCTTTTACACATCATTCCCTTAATGCCCTTTCTTCATATTGATATTACAATTTTGCTTGTTTTCCGTTTGATATGCTAAAATTGGAGTTTGATACGATAATCGATTTGAGTCTATGATATCGATATATTTCGATATGATTATCGATTCAAAGCCTCCGATTATCGATCCCGATTTTTATATCGAACGGCAACCCTATTATTTAGGCTTAATGGAGAAGCTATCAAATGGGCGTCGTCCAACAAGTGCCTGGGCCTTACCCTGGACCGCCACCTTACCTGGGGACCTCATGTCAGCGCGGTAGCAGCCACAGCGACCGGCAAGCTATCTTTCCTCTATCCCTTGCTGCGAGCTCCTGCGATGCCGATAGCTCTCAAGCTTCACCTGTACTCGGCCGTCATCCGGCCGACGTTTGCGTACGCCTCCCCAGTGTGGCCGAGCTGCGCCGACGTCCACCTCTCCAACTACAGACCATCCAGAACAAGTGCTTGCGTGTCGCCACGGGTGTCCCGATGGCCACGCGGATGACAGATCTACACGGGGACCTGGGGGTTCCCATGCTACGCGACTTCTTCCGTGCAAGTGCGCGAACTTTTTATTCCTCCCTGCAGGACGCGGAAAACCCGCTTATCCGTGGGTTTAGCGGATGTTGCTCTGGGACCCGCCGATCTTTTTTAAACGTCCTTTCGCGTCCCTTGGGAGGACTATCTGCCTCCGGCGAAAAGGGCTCGGAACCGGGTTCGGGTGTATCGCCGCCGTGACGCAGTCGATCCCAGGACTGCGTCAACGAGTGCCGTGTGACTGAGTGCGCTGTATATATGACGTGTGCAATGGTGCGCGTCACTCACGTCTCGGGTGTGCGGCCTTAGCCCCACCCTGACAGCGGGCCTGTTCCGCCTCACCTGCAGCTTCAAGAAAGCCTGCCTATCGTTTTAAAACTCTGTAAAAATAAAACCTGGAGCCGGGTTATTAGTGCTAGACACTAGGCGCCGGGGTTGTACGGGAGGCTCACAGCCGCTGAGTCCCCAAAAAGAAGAGGCAACAATAGGTGTTATAAGTAAAAAAATTGTTTAAAAAAAAGAAAAAAAACGTAAAATTTCGATTTTTATGATAAATATTTTTTCAATAGCGCTCAAATTTTACACGAATATCTTAATTCATAAAATTATGGTTCTGTGAAAAAATCATTAAAATCGGATAAAGCATGTAGGTGTTATAAGTCGAAGAAATTTTTAAAAAATCGAAAAAATCGTTAAAATTGGGATTTTCATGAGAATATTTTTCCGATTGCGCTCAAAAACGTGGCAGTTCTAAGTTCAGAGATTTCGAAGGCCTCCAGAAAAATTTCATTTCAATTGGAGTATCGGTTTAGCCGGAATCGTGTTATCAAACAGCCAAAAATACAAAAAAAGAAGAAAAAAAAAACATTCCGGATTTTTTTCTCCAGTATCATGAAATGGAATCTTCGCTTCGCTCGCTACGCTCATCCAACAATGTGCAAATGCTGTAATAAGAATAAAATGTTAGTAGGCCTATATAAAAAAATCTTCCAGTGCTGCTTACTTAGCTACAGGTTGTCCTCCAGGTATTCCCTTATAGAGTAGTAGGCTTTATCTTTTAAGAATTTTTCTACTTAATAATAATAATTTTAATAATTAGGAAAACGCTTAAGTCCCGCCGCGTTGATGGATGAGCTTTTTTGTAAGTTTTTAGTTTGCGTAGGACCACTTTTCCTTTGCAAGTGCTTTTTGAATGCATTGTAGGTGATTGTTGTCAAGTTTCTATTGTTACTTGTTTATTGTTATTATAAACCTAAAAAAACTCATATTAAAACCTTTATCTAACTCAAAGAGTTAGAGTAGGGAATGCAATTTCTGAAGAGATTGAAGTTACTTCCGGAGTGCCTCAAGGCAGTGTTTTAGGACCAAATTAGTTTATTATATTTATAGATGATATACAAATGGGAATACGTAAAATCAAAGATAAGACTTTTTGCGGATGATGGCGTGATATACAGGGAAATAAAGAAAGAAGAAGATGTTAATATAATTAAAGAAGACTTAACTGTAATTGAAAAGTGGGTAGTAGACATAAATAAATTGGGTTTAAATGTGAGTAAATGTAAGGTTATTTCATTTAACAGAGCTAAGAAAAAATCGGAAGTAAAATAAGTTGTGTGGTAAAACACTAGATATTGTCATCAAGTACAAATACTTGGGAGTATTCTTGGATAACAATTTAGATTGGGGACAACATGTTGAACATATAAGTAAAAAATCAATAAATTCTCTTAATTTTGTAATGAGGCAGCTAAAAGGAGTTCACGTAGAAATAAAAGCTAAAGCATATACATTTCTTATAAGACCAATTTTGGAATATGGAAGTGCAATATGGGACCCTCCCTTATAAGGATAAACATATATAAGCATTAGACAAAGTTCAGCGATTAGCAGCAAGGAGAGTAATTGGAAAAGTAAAGAGGTGGAGATGGATAACTGATTCTAAGGGAAGGAGGATAAGAACTTATGACAGTGTTACTAAAATGATAGAAGATTTAGGGTGGGATTCTCTGAAGATGCAAAGAAGGAGAAACAGACTGTGTAACTTGTTTTGTGCTACGAAAGGAATGGAGGGATGGAATGAGATTAGTGGAAAAATTGGAAAAGGATTTTACAAAGGGAGGAAAGACCATAACTGTAAGTTGGAATGCAGTGAAAAAAGAAGGATGTTGGAAGGTGGTCATTTCTCAACAGAACAATGTGGAATGGAATAAATTGCCAACTGCAGCTGTTGAGGAATCCAAAGTGAAAAGTTTCAGAAAATGTTTGGAGGTCAAATTGAGTCAAACTTCAGGACGTAGGATATCAAACGTTGGAACATAAAGTCTGAATGTGTTTTAAACGATTTTCTACAGCTCTTCTCATAAAATATGTGCTTTAAATATCGCGTCAAATCAGAGGTTGGAATGCATTGTCCCCATTGTAAAAAATCTGTGAGGAGTTTACAAGCCCACATACAGAAATGTCATATTGAGGTTTATGCTAGCGGTTCTCAAACCGCTTCTTCGTCTGGGCCACTCATTGTAAGTAGCCAAGATGAAGCTTCAAAGGGAACAAAAGATAAGGATCGTGAGAAATGCCCTCACTGTGGGAAGTTGTATTTGAGTGTAAATATACACATATCAAAAGCACACCCCGAACAACAACGCCCAAAGATAACAAGTAAGTACTCAGCAAATGTAGAAAAGGACGTCAATACTTCTGTATCGGAAGGTAAGGAACAATGATTCTACCAGGAAAACCCAAGACACTAGGGCTACAAGGCAATTAGATCAAGAGTACATAGAACAAATTGAAAAATGGACCAAGATATTTGCTGAAGAAATGAGCAATGATGAATTTGCCAAAAATATTACCGAGTTTTCAACTTTTCTGGCGTCCTCAATAGATTATTTGCCAGGCCCTAAACATCCAGCACGGAAATTTTATGCGGCAAGGAAAAGTGGCAAGTTTAAAGCAAATGATAATGATAGGAATTATAAAAATGGTTCTAACCCCGAAAGATCGTCAAAACGTGATAGGGAGCAGAGGAAGGATGCATATCTGTACCAACTAACTCAAATCCAGTACTACAATGAACGTCGTAAAGCTGCCAAGAGAGTTTAAAATCCAAGAAATGCAAGCACAGGAGTTTGCAGGATACCAACAGAAGAAGTGTTCTCTTACTTTGAAGAAAAGTTCGCTAATAGCAATGACAAGATTCGCGACGAATACCCACAGAAGATTTCAACCTCGAACTTATAGGAACTTAACTAGGAAGCTTCGCAAACGCTTTTTTAGTCGCGTTGATGGATGAGCTTTTTTAATTTTTTTTTGCATGAGATATCTTTACTGTTGCAAGTGCTTTGTTTTGCTGCCTACGCATTGTAGGCGATTGTTGTCAAGTTTATATTGTTACTATTGTTATTGTTGTTGTAAAAAACTTATATTAAAAGCTTTATTTCTATGGATTCTGGCCAACTTTTTCAACTTTTTCTTTCAAAATGTACTACATCACCATAACCTTAATGCCCATGTACAATATGAACGTTGTAGCCCCACCCGTTTGGTCAGAATTGAACCAAATGGCACGAAAATATTGCACAAAAAATAAAAAAATTATATTAAAAGCTTTATTTCTATGGATTCTGGCTAACTTTTTCAACTTTTTCTTTCAAAAGGTACTACATCACCATAACCTTAATGTCCATGTATAATATGAACGTTGTAGCCCCACCCGTTTGGTCAGAATTGGCCCAAATGTCACGAAAATATCGCACTAAAAATTGAAAAAAATCGTAAAAGTACGATATTCATGAGAAATATTTCTTCGATTGTACCCAAAAACAATACACCTCTAAGTTCAGAGATTTCGAAGGTCCTGTCAAATTTTCATCAAGATCGGATATGCCGTTTGCCTGGTAGAGAGTTAACAAACAGACAGAAAAAAAAAAAAAAAAAAAAAAAACACCCGAGCTAAATTTTTTGGGGGTCAGTAAAATTGAAGTCTTTGCTTCGCTCATCCAACAAAAGGGTAACACAACTCACAAGGAAGTGAATGGTGAAAAAACTCTAGCAATAGTGATCCAAAAAGGTGTCCTACAGGGTTCTCCTATTTCTCCTACTCTCTATAACCTGTCAACAGATCACACACTGGACGAACTCTCTGAGCCAGATATAAGAGAAACCTACGGTTACCGATTATCCGATGGAATTGATGCAACCAGTGTTTGCAGATGACTTTGTAGTAGCGGCAAAAGATACGGAATCAGCTATTACTTTAACTCAAATTGCTCGTGGACGTTTCACATCAAGGCGGTGGTCCACGTTGGACTGTCATTGAACGTGCTCCGTCAATTTATTGATTTTTCACTAGTTTTAGATGGTATTTGTTTCTGATTTTTGTACCATGAACAGTGCATATTACTATGTAGCTGGTGTATCGTTAGTACGTAAGTACAAAGTTGCTTTCAATAGGTTTTATTTATTTAAAGTTTTAATATATTTGTTTGAAATTAGCATTGAAACATTTGAATTGATTTCTATGGTAACGGATACGTTGGCTCCAAGAAGCTTATCAACACACTTGACTTCTTTGGAAGATATACACAACGAAGGTGCTGGTATTTGAAGGTGCACACGTTGAAGAATTTTTAAATAATTTGTTACTCAGTGGATTAAGTATATATTGACAAACAAATATGGTTGTGTCTGGTAAATATGTAGTGTGGTGGGTGAGAATGATTTTGTTTATCATACTTATTAAAAGTGTATTACATACAGGAGCATTAAATGAAGATGGTGAAGAACTAAAATATGAGAGTAAGACATGGAAGAGAAACCTAATTCTGGAAAGAATGCTAATCGTAAGTAAGTGCAAAATATCTGCTTTGACTTTATGCATTACTAGTAGCCGGGGACTCTCTCTTTCAAGATTCAGAATGCTGTTAGTGATGTCCGGCAAGTGTCATCTGAAGTCGACCATCAAGCTTGGTCTAGTAGGCCTACTAATGTTAGCTCTATGTGGAGATGTTGAACTGAATCCAGGACCACCAGTAAGGCACACAGTCCCACAAGTTGACCCTGGTCACATAATAAACTAGGAAAACGCTTAAGTCCCGCCGCGTTGTTGGATGAGCGTATATGGTGCATTGAGATGCCATGTGTTACGCGGATTTTCTGTTGTTCTGTGAAAAAATCATTACTTAATCGAAGATTTTTTTAAATTAAATTAAATTAAATAAAAAATTAACTTAATTTTTATAATTAAATAAAATAAAATAAAAATTAACTTAATTTTTTTAATTAATCGTAATTTTTTAAAAAGAAAAAAATCGTAAAATTGCAATTTGTATAAGAAATAATTATTCGATTGCGCTCAAATTTAACACGAATATATTAATTCACGAAATTAAGGTTCTGTGAAAAAATCATTACAATAAGATAAAGCATGTAGGTGTTATAAGTCAAAGAATTGTTTTAGAAAAGAAAAAAACCCGTCAAATTTTGATTTTCATGAGAAATAATTTTTCGATTACGCTCAAATTTCAACACAAAATATCTTGATTCATAAAATTAAGGTTCTGTAAAAAAATCATTACAATCGGATAAAGCATGTAGGTGTTATAAGTCGAAGAAATTTTTTAAAAATCGAAAAAAATCGTAAAAAATTGCGTTTTTTATGAGAAAAAATTTCCCGATTGCGCTCAAAAACGTGGCAGTTCTAAGTTCAGAGATTTCGAAGGTCTCCATAAAATTTCATCGCAATCGGAGTATCGGTTTAGCCGGAATCGTGTTAACAAACACACAAAAATACAGAAAGAAAAAAAAAAAAAAACATTCCGGATTTTTTTCTCCAGTGTAGTGAAATGGAATCTTCGCTTCCTCGCTTCGCTCGCTACGCTCATCCAATAACCCAAATTGTACTGTGTGTCAAGCATTAGGAAGACGTAATCAAATATTTCTGGAATGCCACGTTTGCCACAATAAAACACATCGAGCATGCACTGACTTGTCTTTGACAGCATATAATTCAATCAAGAGAGGAAATATTAATTGGGTTTGCTGGCAATGCACTATGCCAAATATGGATGATTCTTATTTCGATAATTCAGCTACTGCAATCTTGGACAACTCCAGCGGGGATGTGCCATTGAAAAATGTGGGAGGGAAACTGACCTGTCTTAGTTTCAATGCACGAAGTCTAAAGAATACTAAAAGGCAACCTGACATAGCAACATGGCTAGATACTCATAATCCAGACATTAGGGACCATTGTGAAACCGGGTTTGAATGATAGTGTGGGTAACGGTGAAGTTTCCCAAATGGTTATATAATATGCAGGAACAGACAGGGTGTGGGGTGGAGGAGGTTTTTTGGTGGCAGCTCGGCCGGAGTTGAAGCCAACTCGCATGTCTTGTTTTGAAACAACGGCTGAAAGTAGTGGGTTCAAGTTACAATCGATAATTCTAACGTCTTAATAGGATCAGCAACAGACCGCCAAAAGCATCCAACATGTTAATGAAGATCTATTAAGTCTTTGAAGCTTGTTCAAGACCACCAACATGAATACTCTGCAATTTACTATTAGGAGACTTCAACATCGCTGTTAAATGGAATTGTACTCCTCCAACAGCTGAAAATAATCTTGGGGGAAATCGTTTCTATTTTCTTTGTATGCCCTATTTCTTCAACAGTTTGGACAGAACCAACCCGTGTAACAGTGGCAAAAGAGTCAATCTTTTGACCTGGGTTTTGTGTAATAATCCTAATTTAATTGACAATTTTACAGACAATCCCTGGAATAAGTGATCATCTGGCAGTAAAAGTTGAACTGTCGCACAAAAAAGTCATAACCAAAATGTTATCTAAGAAGAGCTTTAATTACAAAAGAGCAAATTGGGACCTTCTTAACGAACTTATAACTAAACGGATGCCAACTTACTTTAAACAATGATATAGAAACTTCTTGGCGGAATGGAAGAGAGTCTTCTGGGGTTGTGTAAATGATACTACACCTACTTGTACATTCAATGGAAAGGGAACGGGTTCCGTGGATTAGCAAGAGTATTGTTAGAAACCCGAAAACACGGGATAAATTGCATAAAAACGGAAGAAAAAGTGGTAATGAATCAAGACTGGCACAAACTATACCACACACCAGAACAAAGTTAAGACTGAAATACGCAATGCCCACAATAAATACATTGGAATTTATCCCCATCAATTCTAAACAATTATGGAAATATATACATTCTAAAAAATGGATCTTCAGTTTCCCCTCCATTTTAAAGTCCCTGGCGTGCTTGAATCAAACCCTAAAAAGTTATCTGAGGCATTTTAAAAATAATTTCAAATTAAATTTTACTTTCCCCCTTCTAATGGTGCAACTGAATCACCAGATATTTACCAAAATACTGTGCCGCTTTGAAACACCACGAATCATACACAGTACAGTGAGAAAGGGACTTAAAATGCCCTTAGGGGTTGATTCAGCTACAGGCCCAGATGGTATTCCTCCAATGATACTTAGAATGTGTGCGGAATCTGTGTCACCATCTTTATGCAATATATTTTAAACAAATCCTTCAGACTGGCGTGTAGCAAAAGTAATACCGATTTTAAAACTGGCAAAAAAGAAGACATTATAAACTACAGGCCGATATCATTAACATCAGTTGTTTGTAAAACTTTGGAACGTATCATTTCTCGAGAAGTTTTAAACACATCACAAGTGCTAAAATCCTTAATGAAAACCAGCATGGATTTGTTCCAGGTCAGTCTTGCTCAACTCTTCTTACCAAGGTTATTGATAACTGGCAGTATGCTCTTGAAGATCCAAAGTGCAAGCAAGTAGATGCAGTGATGCTAGATTGGTCAAAAGCATTTGACCAGATTCCGCATAATATTCTACTTAAAAAAACTGTATTACTATGGCATACATGTGTAGTGTTTGAAACGACCGCCAGTGTCTCAGCTGCTGAGCCACCGCCAGCTATGTTACATGGCCACTGTTAGGCCTGACAAGCGGATGCTAGGGCTAGGGAGG
The DNA here is from genome assembly GCA_024449915.1 of Sweltsa coloradensis. NCBI lineage: Eukaryota > Metazoa > Arthropoda > Insecta > Plecoptera > Chloroperlidae > Sweltsa > Sweltsa coloradensis. Next base: position 17,097 of record JAMZAV010010674.1, read on the forward strand.
CGGTGAGTGGAGGAAGACAAAAGTCAGTTAATAGTGTTAATGGCGACTGAGAGCATGGAATAAAATACAGGTTTAAATACGAGCATACAAGTTCAAATACAGCACACCTTTCATAGTACCTTTCATAGTACAATACATTGGCAACAAGGATAAAAAACAAACGTTCACGCGAAACAAACATGAGTTTAGACGTGCCATCAGTGGATAGGTTTACGCCGGGAGGTGAGAATCAGTCGGCGATGTGGACTAGGTGGAAGTCACGTTTTAATTTCTATATCGGGGCAACAGGTATTAAAGACGATGTGCGGAAACGTAATTTGCTTCTCCAAATGGCGGGACCTGCAGTACAGGATATATTTATGGACTTTAAAAAAAAATACAGGAACGACCTTTGAAGACGCGATTACAAAACTAGACGAACATTTCAACCCAAAAAAGAATACAACTTTTGAGAGACACGTGTTCCGACACACCAAGCCTGAAGAAAACGAACCAATCGACAAATTCGCGGCAAGACTACGAAATCTAGCAAAATCGTGTGAGTGGACAGCTGAACAGCAGAATGAACACATCTGTGGACTAATCATCGACACATGTAAGAGCACGAAACTAAGAAGACAACTTCTCAAAGTAAGTCAAAATGGAGAAGAATTAACCCTAGACAAAGCTCTCACAATGGCACGACTTGAAGAGGAAAGTGAGAAACAGGCAAATCAAATCGAAAAACAAACTGAACCTCTAGGCCTAGCCCTAGAAGTGAACTATGTGAAACAAGATCAATATAATGGGCGCGGAAACTCTTCTAGGCCTAGGAATAATCAGCACCAGTCTCAGCCTAGGCAAGGAGATAGGCCTAGAACCAAACCTTCAGAACCAAACCAATCAACAGAAAACCGTGGGCCTAGAACAACCACATCACAGCAAGGACACAGGGATGCAGAATGCTACAGGTGTGGCAATAAAGGACATTATGGAAGAGAATGCAAATGTACTCGTGGAGTGACATGCTCAAAATGCGGCGGAAGAAACCATTTTGCACGAGTGTGTAAAACTAAAAATCAAGTGCGATTCGTCAACACATCAAACCCGGAAAACGTTGAAAACAACAACAGCAGAGACTCAGACTCCTACAGTCATGCATTTGCGCTCTATCCGTCAGATTCACATGCCAACTCACATGACAAAGTAACGTGTGAAATCAATAAAATACTGATAGTATTTGTAATCGATTCAGGAGCAACAGTGAACACAATTAGCACCAATGAATGGAACCAACTAAACACTCAGCAGAACTCAAACCGATGACCACCAACATTAAATGCCTATGGTCAGCATGAACCGCTCAAAGTCCAGGGCCAATTCAATGCAGAAATCATCATGGGAAACAAACGAGTCATTGCAACTATCGCCGTAATTCCAGGCAACAATGTGCCACTCCTAGGCAAAGTAACTGCCAAGATCCTCGGAGTACTACGGACAGGACTGGAAATCACAGGTAATCCTACAATAAATCATGTCAGCAGCAACATAGAAAACATATTGGCTAAGCATGAAAAGTGTTTCCAGGGATTTGGAAAGCTTAAAAACTTCCAACTTAACCTACATGTCGATGAAAACATAGCACCAGTTGCACAACCAACCAGGAGAATTCCATTTCACCTGCGCAAACAGGTTGAAGATGAATTACTGCAACTCCAGCTGTTAGACATAATAGAGCCTGTCACAGGACCTACAAACTGGGTCTCACCACTGGTAGTCATACCAAAAAAGGACAAGGGAGTGAGAATATGTCTAGATATGCGGCAAGCTAATAAAGCTGTACTTAGGCAGAGGTATGTTACTCCTACAATTGACGATGTGTTAGCGGAACTTACCGAGGCCAAATGATATCAAAGATCGATTTAACCAGAGGCTATCATCAAATAGAATTAAACGAGGCATCCAGAAAAATAACAACTTTCAGCACACACAACGGGTTATTCCAGTATAAAAGATTAAACTTCGGCATCTCAGACACAAGGAAAGAGAATTACAATCCCCAAAACACTGCAAGAGAAAACTCTCTCACTGGCACATCATGGACATCAAGGAATCGTCAGAACAAAACAAAGGCTACGTGACAAAGTATGGTGGCCTGGCATGGACACTGAAGTCAACCAATTCATACAAAGCTGCACACCATGCCAACTAGTAGGATCCCTACCAGAGCCCGAACCAATAAACTCGACGGAATTACCTGCAGGTCCTTGGCAAAAGCTGGCAATAGATCTGTGTGGACCGTTCCCAACAGGAGAAGTGAATGGGGTGATAGTAGACTTTTACTCTTGCTGGGTGGAAGTCAAAACTTTCAAAACAACTCCAACTAGCCAGACAATAATTCACTGGTTGGAAGAAATATTCACAACGTTCGGAATACCTTGTGTATTGCTCAGCGATAACGGGCCTCAATTCACATCGAAAGAATACAAGTCATTCCTAGAAGGGATGGGAACAAAATGTCATCATGTGACTCCGTATTGGCCTCAAGCAAACGGTCAAGTGGAGCGAGCGAACAAAACATTACTTAAAATGTTTAGAACAACTCAAGCAAAAGGGAAAAAAAACTGGAAGACAGAATTGCCGTACCTGCTACTAACATATCGCACAACAAAACATGGCACAACAGGACTCTCGCCAGCCAAAGTCATGTTTGGGCGAGAAATCCGTGGAACAATACCATCAGCAACAGAAACCAAGACTAGAAGAACGCAGATGGACAGAGAAATCAGAACGAAAGACGCGCAACAAAAAGCAAAAGGAAAACAAAATGCAGACAGAAACAAAATACAGGAAGTGAAAGGAAATCAAGTCATCATCAAAGATCAAAGTGGAAAAACAATCTGCAGAAACGTTTCTCAAGTAAAATCATTCAAGCAAAGACCAACACAGAACCAGTCTGTCACGGTTCAGAACCAGCCTGTCACGGTTCAGAACCAGCCTGTCACGGCACCTACAACGAGAAATACCCATATCAATATCGAGATGGAACAAGAAGCGCCGACACCAGGACCTACACCTGATGAAAACATCAATGAAGGCCTACACCATCACAGACCGGAAGAAATTCCCATACACACAAGAAGACCCTCCGCAAGAGTGAGACTGCTACCAAGAAGACTACACGACTACCAGCTACACTAAGAGACATGACAACAACCCAGGAACAATTTACAAATTCATTTAAAGCAGAGCAAATTAAAATCGGTGAAATGTGAAAGTGAGTAATCATTTAAAGTAGAGCAAATTAAAATCAGTGAAATGTGAAAGTGAGTAATTCATTAAAGCAGAGCAAATTAAAATCAGTGAAGTGTGAAAGTGATTCATGTCATCACTAAAGCAGAGTATATAAAATCAGTAAAGTGAAACAAAGTGAAAATAAATCAGAAAAAGGTAATGTTAGATACAAATCAGTAAAGATAATGTTAGATTAATCATTAAGATATAAAGAATGTGAACATTTAAAATTTTCTAAATAAGAAGAACAATTATCTAATAAAGAAAAAGAGAGATGTAGTGTTTGAAACGACCGCCAGTGTCTCAGCTGCTGAGCCACCGCCAGCTATGTTACATGGCCACTGTTAGGCCTGACAAGCGGATGCTAGGGCTAGGGAGGCGGTGAGTGGAGGAAGACGGAAGTCAGTTGATAGTGTTAATGGCGACTGAGAGCAAGAGAGCAGTTTAAATACAGCACACCTTTCATAGTACCTTTCATAGTACAATACAACGTGGTTCATTACATTCTTGGTTGGAACATTTCCTTAAATGTAGAACACAAAAAGTAACCTTCCAAGGAGCGGAATCATCCTCAGTAACTGTGACTTCCGGAGTACCTCAAGGTTCTGTGTTGGGCCCGTTGCTTTTTGACATATTTATGATGGATTAACCCCAAAGCGTTTCCTCAGAAATAAGCCAATTTGCTGATGACTGCACGATCTATAGGAAAATATTTACGAAAGATGACACTGATGCACTCCAGACCGATTTGGACAATATAAACACTTGGTCTGTTGAAAATGGAATGAAGCTGAACCCTTTTAAGAGTGTATTCATCAGATTCTCTAGATCTAAGAACCCATTGCGTTGCAGTTTCCAAATAAATGGTTTGCCAATACTGGAAAAGAATGGTGTCAAGTTATTGGGTATCACAATAACTAGTGATCTAAAATGGAATACGCATACTGAAATAGTAAGAGCTAAAGCCTCCAGACAACTCTATTTTATAGCAAGAAACCTTCATCATGCTATTTTCAGTATTAAACGGGCTGTATACTTAGCATTAGTGAGACCTCATCTCCTTTACGCCTGTCCAGCATGGGATCCCTCATCAGATTATAACAAAACAAAATTGGAGCGTGTACAAAGTCGAGCAACGCGCATTATAGCTGCAAGGACAAAATTTCAAAGTGACAGTGCTACTGAAAGACGTACATCTTTAGACATTCCATTGCTTGAAAGTTACAGGAAAAAAGTAGAACTGCAATTTCTATGGGGAATGTTACACGGTACTATTGATCTGGACCCATACGCAAGATTGCAAGTCTGTAGTCGAGGAGCAGAACTTGGTAGAGGATTAATTCTCAAGCCTCCATTTGCAAGAACAACAGTTATCAAAATGGCTTCTACTACAGGACTTGTAATGAATGGAATGCTCTTCCTTTGGAGTTAAGGGAGATTTGCTCATTAGACTCTTTTAAATCTGCCCTAAGCACACATGTTTTTGCTTTACAAAGTTAATTCTACAGTTTCTTTTCACTGATTCATTTTTATAATAATTCATTGAAGTGTATATTTATTTACTTATTTTCTATATTTTATAGGTTTACTAATGATTGTAATAATGTTGTTATCTTTTATTATATTTATTGTTATAAGGTTGGCAGTCACCAAGTGTGTTTGGAGCTCTGCTCTTTTCTGCCATCCTCGTGATACATTTAAACAATGAATGTGTTACGGAACAAATAATAAATAATAAATAAATCTATCCCAGCAAATGTGCTGCAATAGTTATAAAGAATGGGAAGTTCGTGGAAAATATTCTCCATATTGACCAGGATATGCAATTAAAATCGTTGTCCCCTAATGAAAAGATACCTTATTTAGATGTTAATTTTGCACAAACTCTCGTTTTCGACGCCAATTCCGTTATCAACAAACTGCGAACAACTTTGGACAATTTAGCCTCATCACATCTTTTAAATGCAAATCAAAAACTTAACATGTTGAACCAGTTTGTTGGTCCAACTTTAATATATCCACTTCAAAATGCACCTCTCTCTCAGTTACCAAAATCCTTCTTGTCTGACACCGACAAACTGCTACGTGGGGCCGTGAAGGAAATTCTGCAGCTCCCTAACGATGTACCAGATTCAATGATATATTGCAGTAGGAAGTATAAAGGTTTGGGTATCATGAACGCAAGATGGGATCCAACACTTCAATATTTGTAACACGTTACAAAATGTTAACAATGTGCATGTAAATTTTGTGAGGAATCTGGCAGCTGAGAAAGACATTTGTATATCTACTTTGGGACTAGAAATACCCAGAACGTCTGTGAACAGCGACTCAACTGGCAGGAACCTACGAGATCATCTTCGTGAAAGGGAGTATGCCAAATGGTGTGGTCTGTCGCATAAAGGTAAGGGAGGCGTCCTATTTCAAGAGGTAACACCTGCAAATAAATGGATCCACAATTGTGTGGCTCGTTGGTCTTGTGGTTAGCGTATCTGCTTCCAATGCAGAAGGTCCAGGGTTCGATTTCCCGCCAAAGTCAGAAGTTTTAACTTCTGATTTGGACTTAAGTCCATCAGTTCTTGTCTTAGGAGTTTGTAAACGGTGACTTTGGAGCCGTCCTAGCAACGAAGCACATAATAAATTCAGAGTTGTGCTGAATCGGCCTTGTTGATTCTGGCGTTGATTCGCGGGTGTTCGCACTGTCCATACCACTGATTGCTATATTCCCTATTAAAAAATAACGATCTTTGGTTGGTTATCGCTCACGATCTGCCGATTGCGTCGGGGCCTACAGGGTTGGCTTAGTCGCTTTGATTTAAAGTCCCCCACTGAAAATCAGTTATATAACTGAGTGGGTAGACTCTAAATACAATTTATTTATTTATTTATTTATTTAAAGAAGGTCTATCATGCTCGGAATGGAGAGACGCAACAATCAAAATGACGTGTAACGTTGTTCCCGTGAGAACTGTCCCTGGAAGGAGCCAAGGTACTACCCACTGCAGACACTGCAGTGAGTTTGAAACCCTTGCACATGTACTTGGCTCCTGCAAACATGGTGAACTAATGCGGAACTCGCGTCATAACAAGGTGCGCAAAAAATCGCGCAGCTCTCAGGAACCGAATTTGAAGTGTATGAAGAAGTTCACGGGATATCTCCTACAAGTGGCACACGGCGCATTGACATAATCGCCATTAACCGTGATAAAAAAGAAGGCTTCATTTTTGACCCAACAGTGAGATTTGAAGACCACAAGGGACAAGCAGAGATGGTCTCGAGAAAAGAGGCATCTATGAACCGCTGGAACATTACAAGCATTATGATTAAACACAATATGTAACAGGGCTAAATAGGAGGGACAATTCAGTTTTTAATTCTA
>JAMZAV010010675.1:0-21917 GCA_024449915.1 Sweltsa coloradensis
CGTGGAAACTAGGGCGCTTCAACCAGTTATACCTGTGAAATAAGTTTATGGTGTGTTTGATGATAATTATGTTTTCTAAGTTTATCAAGGAAACGAAAATGATTGGGTGATAGTATGTCATAGCAAAAAGAATAACTAAAATGTATAAAAAGAAAAGAAATGTGTTTGATGTGAAGAAAACTAAAGAAGTTTATTTATTTATTTATTTATTATTTATTTATTTAACGTCTATCCTCTTCAGTTTATAAAAACTGATTTACAAAGGAGGACAACTAAATAAATCTAATTACATAGATGCAGAAACAACAATAAACTACATTTTCGTAAATATTTGAAATAGTAGCATTACAACAACAATGCATTTAAACACAACAATTTTGGTAACAAATAAAAAAATATATTATATGCATTTCAGAATGAATCAAATATAAAAAGAGTGGGCAATGAAAAGAAAAGAAAAAAAAAGGAAAAAAAAATGAAAAAAGAAAGAAAAAAAAAGAAAAAGAAAGAAAGAAAGAAAGAAAGAAAGAAAGAAAGAAAGAAAGAAAGAAAGAAGAAAAAAAATCGTTAAAAAAGGAAAACGAAAAGAAAAAACTGATTTATTAGACGATCCCACTCAAACGAATATGAGGTTAGCTAAAAATCAGGAACAGCAAATCAGGGAGTACAATCAAAACTTTCGCGGAAAAAACCCACCGAACGCGAAATCGAAAGTTCAAGTTGAAGTTGAAGATGAAGTTTATCAAGTTAAAGGGCGCATCAACCGTAAGGTCATGATGCGTCTCCTGTGATATTCGACTTTATAAGTTAGTTAATAACTTTTTTCCAAAGGGAATAAACGTAAGGGGTGACGCTGGGTTTTGGTTTATTTGGATTAAGGACGCGTCAACCGTTAGGTCATAATGCACCACTCTAGCCTAAGGGGGGGGGGGGGGGGGAGGAGGGGCCCATGCTGGTCAGAACCAGCCATGGGTAAGGGGTGGAAGGGGGGTTTCTCACGTCGCGGACGTCATCGTCTTTGTCATTGTTCGTTATGTCATTGTCATCGTCGTCTGGGAGGACGTCAAGGGAAGTGGGAGATGTCCCCGACGACGACAATTGCCAGAGCTCGCCTCTAGTTTAAGGGAGTAATATACACTCTTCTGTTTTGCTCATGAATCGCCTTGTACGATTAGTAGAGCCATGCTCTGGGCCGATTCTAACCCGGGCCAAGATTTGACGAAATAACGACGACGTGAGAAACTAGGGCGCTTCAACCGGTTAGGTCATATTGCGCCGCCTGTGAATGAAAGTAATTGAGAAGAGTTAATGCAGGTATGTTTAATGGTTAGATTGTTTTCTAAGTGTATAAATAACAAAATAAATTGATGATGAAGAAAGAAATAGCAAAATAAAAGTTATGTATGTAAATGAAAATAAAGAAAAGAAAGAAATGTGTAAGATGTGAATTAAATTTTGTTAAATAGATTACTATGGATGAGAAATTTAGAAAGTTTGTCGCCGTTATCATATGATAGAAGTTCTTTATATGATTGGGAGAGATCAAATTGCGTGCGCAAGGCATCATATTTGGCACATTCTGCTAGCATATTATGATGCACGGTTAAAGGTACATCACATGTGTCACATATGGGAATAATTTTTTCTCTTGTTAAGAGATATCCGTGTGTTAGGCGTGTGTGCCCTATACGAAGTCTAGACAATACCACCTCTTCTCTACGTGAGAGTTGAGACGTAGGTGGACGAATTTTGTTAGTCAATGTGGGCATCACACTACGCAATTTGTTATTTTGCAACACATATAACTAGTCACGAAAGAGAAATATAGGCATTGTTACCTGGTTCCCCGACTATTGTTTTAACTAGCTGCGCCAGACTCCAGATGGCTTCGTAGGAACGAAACATTCGATATTAACTCAATCAGATCGTATCACGATGTGTCGACGACGTGAGAAACTAGCGCGCTTCAACCGGCTAGTTTTTTTTATTTATTTCATTTATTTCATTTATTTCATATTGCGATTCTAAGTGTATAAGAAAAAGAAAATGATGGTGATGAGTAATAGCAAAACAATAGTTCTTTACTTCTTTATTTGAATGGAAATAAAGAAATTAAAGAAATGTGTATGATGTGAACTAGATTTTAAATAAGCTACTTTGAATGAAAAGTTTAGAAAGTTTGTCGCCGTTATCATATGATAGATTTTGTTGTTTTTTTAATAAAGGGCGCGTCAACCGTTAGGTCGTAATGCACCATTCTAGCCTAGAGGGGATATGGGGAGGAAGGGCCCATGCTGGTCAGAACCAGCCACGGGTATAGGGGGAGGAAAGGGGGGGTTCTCAAGTCGCGGGCGTCATCGTCTTTGTCATCGTCGTCGGGGACATCGTTAAGGTGAGGGTGAGGGGGAGGGGGAGGGGGATGGGACCCTACGACGACCGCCAGAGCTCGCCTCTAGTCAGGGGGAGCCAGCTGATGTCTTTGAGATGGACTTTTTCTCTTGAATCGCCTTGTACGATTAGCAATATGACCGGTTTAAAAATAAACGACGTGAGAAACTAGGGCGCCTCAACCGGGTAGGTCATATCGCCACCTATGATATTGAAAGTTAATTAAATAAGTTAATGGTGTGTTTGATGAAGAAAATAAAATGATTGAAATGATAGTAATAGCTAAACAAAAATTATTTATTTGTATGGAAGTTCGTCATTAAGGTTAAGAGATGTCCGTGAGTTGGAAACAATTCAAATGATATCAACTTAATCAGAGGAGACACGATCTCTCAAGGTCACTGGAGCCGAGGATCGTGCGCACGATCAGATCGTCACCGACACCAGGAAGTCGCACTGATCCGATCAGGTGAGTGAAAACCTCGCCTCCTGAAATAACCTATACACTCTCGTCACATCACAATTGTTCATAAGACGACGTTTATCGTTTAGATTATTTGGATTTAGGGCGCGTCAACCGTGAGGACGCAATGCACCACTCTAGCCTAGGGGATATGGGGAGGAAGGGCCCATGCTGGTCAGATCCAGCCACTGGAAAGGGGAAGAATCGTCGCCGGGGAGGTCGTCAGAGGAAAGTTGAGGTGTCCCAGACGACTATACCAGAACTCGCTTCTGGATTCGGGCAGTAATATTCTCCCCTCTTTCTAGCTGACGTTTGCGAGGTGGACTTTTTCTCTTGAATCGCCTTGTACTATTAACAGAGCCATGCTCTTGAACAATTCTACCCCGGGCCCAGGCGGGGTACGACGTAGCTTGAGCAGCTTGTATCAGGCACTCAGGAGTGCAGAGAATGTAACAGAGCCGTGCTCTGGGCCAACTCTACCCCGGGCCCAGACGGGGTACGGGGTTCGCACGCCGTGGTCGTCATCGTCTTCGACATCTCATGGTCATGGTTGTTAGGGAGGGGGAGAGAGACTATTGAAGGGTTCTCTTCCAGTAATACGAAGATTTTCTATGATAGTACATATGCGACAAATTTTATAATTTCGTTATTCAATTAACAATTTAATTTACCAAAATTATAGTGTCCTTTTTGCTGATTTTTTAAATGTAGCTTATAGACTCTAGCCTAGGTGTGTGTGGGGGACAGACCCTTACTGGACAGATCCAGCCACATGGAAGAGGGAGGAAAGAAACGGTTTCTCTTGTCGCCGATGTCGCTGGTTGGTTATCTCGGGGTCTGATTTTTATTAAGGACGCGTAAACCGTTAGGTCATAATGCACCACTCTAGCCTAAGGGGGGGTGGGTGGAGGAGGGGCCCATGCTGGTCAGAACTAGCTACGGGTAAGGGGAGGAAGGGGGGTTTCTCACATCGCGGTCGTCATCGTCTTTGTCATCGTTCGTTGTGTGTCATTGTAATCGTCGCCGGGGGGTCGTCAAGGGAAGGGGACAAGGTCCCCGGCGACGATTGCCAGAGCTCGCCTCTAGTTTGGGGAGTAAGATTCTCCGCTCTTACTAGCTGATGTTTGCGAGGTGGACTTTTTCTCTTGAATCGCCTTTTACGATTAGCAGAGGCCCAGACCGGACAGGGCACCTCCCGAACAAGTATCTCGCGTGTGTCACCAAATGGAATAGTAGTAATAATTGCGCCATTCACGCGTGTATTTATATAAAAACGCAAGTACGAAGCCAGAGGCCTATCTTGCGAGTGAACAAACCGGAGAGTTTCGTAATAAATAGTCACCTATTTAGACCAGTTTAGCTAGGTTCGTTTCTAAGCGAGTTCGTCACGGACGTTGGAGTCGAGTGTGTAATTACAAACGTGTTTACAATAAGGTTGGAATTAAGATAAATGTCACGATATAGATATAGACATAAACGACAAGATATAGAGAGATAGGGAGGGGGTGGGGAGGTTGGCATGGCTACAATAATATCAAGTTAATACGACGACGACGTGAGAAACTAGGGCGCTTCAACCGGTTAGGTCATATTGCGCCGCCTGTGTTTATGACAATTGACTAGATGAGTTAATGGTGTGTTTGATTATTATTATTATTATTATAATCATTATCATTATCATTATCATATCATTATCATTATTATTATTATTATTTTATATTATTATTATTATTATTATTTATTAAAAATCATGATTATTGTAATTATGATTGTTTTTATTGTTTTTAATCGTGTATTTGTCTTTGAAAAAAATATTTTAAATAAAATTGAATTATTATTATTATTATTATTATTATTATTATTATTATTATTATTATTATTATTATTATTATTATTATTAACTGGTTAATATAAATAACGGGCGCGTCAACCGTAAGGTCATAATGCGCCACTCTAGCCTAAGGGATGTGGGGTCGTGGTCGTCATCGTCTTTTTAATGTGTGACGGACAGGGTATCGTACCCGGGTCCTAGCAACACAAATATCAGAATTGCCGCAGACGACGACGTGAGAAACAAGGGCGATTCAACCGGTTGGGTCATATTGCGCCGCCTGTGATGATGAAAGTTGATTAGATTAGTTAATGGTGTGTTTGATGATTAAAACGTTTTCTAAGTGTATATATAACAACATTAAATGATGATGATGATGATGTTGATAGTAATAGCAAAAAAAGTTACGTCAATGAAAATAAATAAATAAAATAAATGTGATTGATGTGAATTATATTTTGTTAAATAGATTACTTTTGATGAGAAATTTAGAAATGTCTTTGCCGTTATCATGTGATAGAAGTTCTTCATATGATTGGGAGAGATCAAATTGCGTGCGCAAGGCATCATATATGGTAAGCCTACATTCTGCTAGCATGTGATGTACGGTTAAAGTACATCACATGTGTCACATCTGGGAATAACCTTTTCTCTGGTATAGAGATATCATTACGTACGTACCCATTAAGAGGTTTCGTCGTTCTGCCAAGAAGGACCACACCTGACTCAGCATACAAGCTGACTACCGGGATTGTTCGAAATGCACCAAGAGCAATACGAAGACCACAATGGTGGACAGTGTCGAGAAGTTTAAGAGTCGGAAGCAGGGCCGAGCGCTTTCAAATTTTGTGGTGACTACCTAAACTAAATCGTCCGCTATCGGTAGCTCTGCCAATACAGTTGCGTCTTCTCCCCTTGGGTCCTAGGCTACCCGCATTACCAGCCACGTTTCAAACCACGAGATATTATTTGGTGGCGAGTTGGATGATTTCATGCGACTGACTGCCACATCCGAAGTTTTTAATGACAAAATAAATAATTATAATGTACATCTTGTGAAAAGAGACGTAAATTACACTCTAGAAATATCGACAGAACGTTTTATAACTATTAAAAGTGATGACAAATGTTTACGCTTATCGCAAGTTATCGTGCATCTGTATAAATATCACTCTAGACCGCACGTTTACCGTGGTCATTGTTGGCCGAGTGGTTAGAGCTCTTGTTTTGCATGCGAGAGGACGTCGGTTCGAGCCCCGTCTAGGAAAACTTTTTTACTTTTTTTTACTCATTCCATTATTGTTGTTCACTTATAATTTGTGACGGAAACAATTTTTATAACTTTCCAGTGCAAATTACTCTAATGGCGAAGGCTTTCTCGCATCCGTGCAGCGGCAATCGGCAAGTTATGAAAGTTGGACCCCTACCGGCGGTAGAACAAGATGACATTATACTTTTTAGAAAGCCTAATTCAAAATACATACCATAAACCGTATACGAAAAGAATCCGCCTTGTTCTACATGCCGTTTTGAGCGCGCCGCGACGCTTCCGCATGACGTTTCACACCTTTTGATCCTTGTTTCTAAATCATAACTTTGTACGATTATTTAGAAGACGAATCGACCGTTTCCAGTTGAATACCCACATTTACCCATTAAAAATAGTTTAGAGTATTTAAATTGGTCTAAAACGCAAAATGTGACTTATTATCATTTTACTTTGATATTCAATGCCAATTTACGAAAACGTTTGAAAACATATTGTTGGTTTATCAGTCTTAAAAACATGCTGTCACATGTGTTATAATACTTCAATGCACAGATAGTTATACGAAGTCGCTGAGATAGTGCATGACATGCGTTTGTTCGGCTGCGCGTCTTATTTACTTCCGCTGTCGCGCAGAGTACTCTATTCACTGTGGAGGTCCGGGGGCCAAACCGAACACATGTACAGACAAATTGGCAATAAAACTTCTAACATAATTTAAATATGTAATAATTTGAATCAATTACTTAAAATTTTCTGACACATGTCACGTCAAATATTAATTTATTATGTAGCACGTAGGCATGTTAAAGTGTGCATGACATTCTTGTATGGCTTCTACTGGAACGTAATCTAGGGCGACGGTCCGTTCGCCCGCAGCCAAGCTAGGCGATGGCTAACTCGACCCTGTTTACTCCCACCCGAGTTGGGGGGTTTTTCAGCTATCTGCACACGCCGCCCCGAAAAAATTTACAATCTTGAAACTCGGTGTATGACCTGATATGTGGTTCATGATCTACCAAAAAAAAAATCAGCCCGAACCGATAACCAGTTCTGTGTTAAAATATTGCGTAAAATCGACGAAAAACTTCCGGCTTGCTGGGGGGTGGGTAACTAAGTTTATCTATCCTTGAGATACAAAGTGACCATCCGCGGACGAGACCGGGACCGGTCGTCCCGTCTATTGTCTGCATTTTCCTTTCCACCTTTTTTGAAGCCCCTCTGTTTTAAAGAAATTATTATATTTGTGATGCAAGACTGCGATGCAGCTTTGTTCCTGCATTTATTTGCTGTCGATTGACAAAAGCAGTAACGAAATGTTCAATTGACCTGAAATATAACATAGCATTTATAAAACTTACACAGCTAATCACCAAGACATTTGTTGATACCTACATGGCCGAATGGTAAAGTATGAGCGGTTTGGCGCTTATATATCTCACAATGTGCTCGTCGCGACAGCGAAGTAAATAAGACGCGCAGCCGAACAAACGCATGTCATGCACTATCTCGGCGACTTCGTATAATTATCTGTGCATTGAAGTATTATAACACATTTGACGCATGTTTTTAAGACTGATAAACCAACAATATGTTTTCAAACGTTTCTCGTAAATTGGCATGTGAATATCAAAGTAAAATTGATAAAAAGTCACATTTTTGCGTTTGTGCACAAACACTATAGTGACATATTATTTTTATTATATTTTGTTCCCCGAAAAAGTTCAAAACTTCCTAAATGAATATAAATTTGTATCATAAGACTTATATTATTTCTATTATGGTAAGTTATCAGCATTTGTAAGGTAGCGTCAAAAATGTATAGGCCTAACGATTTTTACGTTTTCACACACGAGCGCGACCCGGCACCTCCACCAAAATCATTAATAATACTCGCAAACCCCTAGAAAATGAATTATCTTCTGGAAGTTGGAAGAACTTTTTCATTGTTTTTACTACAAGTAATATCAGAGGAGCATATTTTTATAAAACATTATATTTCCATGCACGGTATAGTTAAGAAAATACCAGGTCACTTTCGCACTAAAAGTGCAAACCGGTACAAAAACGTAATTTTTTATTAGTTTCTTGGGACACCGGTACAAGTGTTATGAAACGGTACTCTACCAGTCAAACCGGTGGTCACCTGATTTATTCTTCACTACATAATATCATGCGATAATAAAATAATGTCAACATAATTACTTATAGTTAATTTCTCAAGATACATCAAGCAAGCGGTGGATGCAGTGTTTTCAAAACAGATTTCCTAGAAACAAAAGCTACCTTCTTTTGTTTATTTTGTTTACAATCTGTACCTAGTTCCCAAGATACAATGCTTTTTATTAATTTGCTATGGTTACTGTCGTCATGTTACGAAAATTATATGAACATAAAAACAAAGTAAGTTTCACTGGTAAGGGTCACTGGTAGGGCTCGACATTTGCGTTTGACGGGGTAGGCCCTACCTCACGATGGCGATATCAGACTGTGATGACGTCAAAGCTGCCGTTATCGGCTTTCGTACATGCGATCCTAACGCACAGACGCGGAACTCTGTGCAGGCCATCAAATCCCATTTTGGGCCTACTTCTGAGCCGTTTTGTGTAACTTTTACTGATGTAATTTAACGATTATGA
The DNA here is from genome assembly GCA_024449915.1 of Sweltsa coloradensis. Classification (NCBI taxonomy): domain Eukaryota; kingdom Metazoa; phylum Arthropoda; class Insecta; order Plecoptera; family Chloroperlidae; genus Sweltsa; species Sweltsa coloradensis. The sequence goes on from JAMZAV010010675.1 coordinate 8,589, forward strand.
CCATAATTATGGTTCAAACAATATCAAATTTCACCACAGTGTTTCAGAATAGTAAAATTAATACCGCGCTGTCATGAAAAATGGATATTACTTATTTCAATGCAGTAAAGTTCATCATCAAGTTCCAAAGTTATCATTTTTTTTTTCCGAAGCAATAACCGACCAAAGAAAAAAATAGACAAATCCGATGTGTTCAAAATTTATTTTTTGAGTATGGTTGAATTTTTTCATAATTATTTGATCATAACTGTAGAGCTTGTTATTTTATTTCTAACACTCTGCAGCCGCGCCTGAAACCTGTCTATGCATTAGGCTCTTAAGTGTTGTGGCACATGCTGAAGAGTATACGAAACATCCATAGTCCATCTTGGAGCAAACTAGAGATCCGTAGATTCTCAACATGCAAGTCCTTTCTGCACCTCACGATGTATTACTGAGAACAGCTCAGATCTGCACTTACAACAGGAAGGGAACCACATGCAGACCGGGCCTTGATAATTACTATCATCATATGGTAAAACACGCACAATAACATACATTTTAACCAACTACTCGTCATTCCACAAGAATCCAGCCTGAGTATTGTGTGCAGGATTGTTGCTATTAGCTCATGAGGGCCTGGTGATTATAGGCCCGGGTATAGCAGCCAGGGTCCCGATCAGACATAATGCTAAATATGCTCGACAATATTTGAAGCTATTTGAAATAAAAGAGGCGACAATTATTAGGGGGGGTTGGGCAATCGCACGTCGTCGGCGTCTTTGTCATCGTTCCCGATGGCGAACGCCATTGTTTTATTTACAATTGTTTTCGTTTAAGGGCGCGACAACAGTTAGGTCATAATGCGACATGTTTACTCCTTAGGGGATTAAGGGAGGTGGTTTTGGTTTATTTGGATTAAGGACGCGTCAACCGTTAGGTCATAATGCCCCCCCCTAACCTGGGGGGGGGGGGGAGGAAAAGGGGCCCATGCTGGTCAGAACCAGCCACGGGAAAGGGGAGGAAGGTGGGTTTCTCACGTCGCGGTCGTCATTGTCTTTGTCATTGTTCGTGGTGTCATTGTCTTTGTCATCGTCGCCGGGGGTCGTCAAGGGAAGGGGGCAAGGTCCCCGGCGACGATTGCCAGAGCTCGCCTCTAGATTCGGGGAGTAATATATACTACCCTTCTTGCTAGCTGATGTTTGCAAGGTGGACTTTCTTTTAAATCGCCTTGTAGGCTACTATTAGCACAGCTGAGCCATGCTCTGGGCCAAATCTACCCCGGGCCCAGAGGGGGAATTAAGGGAGGTGGGGCCCATGCTGGTCAGAACCAGCAACGGGTAGGGGGAGGAAAGGGGGGTTTGCACGAATTGGTGGAAAAGAGCCACGAGGCTATTGCCGTAGTTCTCCTCCTTCTGCGGGTAAGAAATATATCCTGCCCTTAGCGAGACGGACTCCTGGTTTAGCCTTCTAGGATTATATTTATTACGTTGTTTCAATGAAACTACATCACAAGGCATCGCCTGCTACAGCGTCCGTGCTAAACTCAGTCCTAGGACTAGAGCGGATTCATCAAGTTGAAGGGCGCGTCAACCGTTAGGTCATAATGCAGGTTAAGGGGAGGAGGGGCCCATGCTGGTCAGAACCAGCCACGGGTAGGGGGAGATGTATTAAGGATGATCAGTGATCTGCGACGACCACGTGAGAAACTAGGGCGCTTCAACCGGTTTATGTTGTGTTTGATGGTTCTATTGTTTGTTAATAAACCCGTGGCCAAGACAGACTGACTGGTTGCCAGAGCTTCTTCATCTTGACGTCAGACAATAGATAGATAGATAGATAGATAGATATTTTTATTCATTTAGACTAGTACAGTAACTCTTTGCAGAGAAAGTGAACAGTCTATAATTAATAATTAATAATAAAAAGTGATAGTAATTATAATGATACACACAGTGTTAGAAGAAAATAGTTGAATATAAAGCATAAATGATAATTGATATGGATATTGATATTGATATGTATGATGATTGATAATATTGATATATATTATATTTTGATGATTCATTAATTGATTAATAATGAAAAAACACAGTGTTTATGTTAAAGTAGAGTAGATGCAAAACAATAGCATGCGCTACTATAGATTAAGAACTCAATATAATAAAGAAAAGTTGGATATAAAGCAATTTTTGATGTGATATTGTGATAATAATTGCTGATGGCACAGAAAACAGCAATGATGTAAAGACAGCAATGATGTTTCCTTATTCTTCAGCGGTTATCTACTCACTTCCACTGAATACTAGTTCGAAGAAGCTTCTTGTTCTGAACATTTAAAACTAAATAAATAAACCCCACGAAGCTCACACAAAGCTGGCCACGTCGAATATAAAACAAACGAAAAAACAATCAGTTTCCATGGTAACCAAATATGTCAACAAATAATGCACAGCCACCTTGGTGCCTAGAATGTTGATCGCAGTCATGACGTTCCAAAGAGGTTAGAATTACAAGAGTCTTCTGTCCTCGGCAATGCCGACGTCAAAGAGCTTGGGCAGGGTCGATAAAGAAGATCACTTTTGGAACCTTGCCAGCAGTGAATGATTGATTTGATTTGATATTTCTTAACGTCTCATAGTAGCGCATTAAAGGCTATTCGAGGCGACGAGTGGTGTTAGATAAGGATGAAGAAAAATAAGGGGGGGAAGGAACCCGGTACCGGCACGTAGCCTACTCCTTTTGAAATGTACCAAGGGGACCAACGGCTTAACGTCCCATCCGAAAGGACGGTGTAACCTTGACAGTCATATAGGTTCCACCACTAACACGGACTGCCGAGCAGACATCGAGGAGAATGAAGCCGTTACACTAGCTTGTCTCGAACCCTCCGTTTGCTCTAACCAGCGGTATACGTGTGTTTCAGGGCAGAGAGCGGTCACCCACTCTCCCCCAAGACAACGCCCGAAGCTGCTTTTCAGAAAATTATGGCGAAGAGGGACGACGACGTGAGAAACTAGGGCGCTTCAACGAAGTATAGTCATTTTACTTTATTTGTTTGTCATAATGTAAGTTTATAAATTGATTTTTTAAAATAAACGTTGATATTGTTTTGTATGTTAATCCATTGAATTTATTTTATTTTTTTAAATTAAATTGTTTAGATTTATTAAGTTAAGTTCGGTTTATTTGGATTAAGGGCGTGTCAACCGTTAGGTCATAAGGCGTCACTCTGGCCTAAGTGATGTAGAAAAGTCCCATGCTGGTCAGAACCAGCCACGGGTAGGGGAGAAAAGGGGGGGAGGGGGTTCTCAAGTCGCGGTCGTCATCATCTTTGTCATCGTTCACAAATCAATGGGCATAGAAATGAATTCATCATCATTCACGTAAATTATTATTAAAATCATTAAGATATTAAATCCGGAAAGAGCCGATATTCTACGAGCCCTCCCGCTTGGCCTACGTGGTTTGAGTGAGGGTCACCGGTCGCCCTTTCAGAGGTCAGCCAAGCAGCCATCTGACCCTTACTTCGCCAGGAAGAAACACACAATACCTGGTCACGTCGGTTGACTTGGTTTTCTAAGTCAAGCTCAGCCCGTCAACTGGAGCCAGGACGAAGTCTGCTCCAACCTTGGACCGATTAAACTACGGAACAAATCTGATGTTTGTCACACTTCCTGTGTTGCAGATGTGCTTGACTACGTAGGGTTTCGGTTAATTTGGTTTTACTTATTTTTAAGGTAAGGTCCCCGACGACTATTGCCAGAACTCGCCTCTATTTTCGGTAGTAGGTTCTACTAGGGGTCGGTAGGGTTTCGGGTTAGTAAATTACTACCCTTCATACTAGCTGATGTTAGCGAGGTGGACTTTATCTCTTAAATCGCCTTGTACGCTTAGCAGAGCCATGCTCTGGGCCAATTCTACCCCGGGCCCAGACGGTGAGCCACAAGCAAGGGGAGTTCACGGGGGCATAGTTTTATTTATTTGGATTAAAAGCGCGTCAACCGTTAGGTCACAATGCGCCTAGGAGATATTGGAAGGAACATTCCATGCTGTTCAGATCCAGCCACGATAAATGGAGGAAAGGATGAGGTTTCTCGCGTCGAGGTCGTCATCGTCTTCGTCATCGTCGTCGGGAAGGCCGTCGAGGGAAGGGGTAGCGGGCTCCGACGACGACTGCCAGAGTTCGCTTTGGGTTTACTTTGGCCGACCACCAGGGCTTGCAATGGTATGACATTAGAACGAACGACGTGAGAAACTAGGGCGCTTCAACCGGTTAGGTCATATTGCGCCGCCTGTGAATGAAAGTAAATTAGAAGAGTTAATGCAGGTATGTTTGATGATTAGATTGTTTTCTAAGTGTATAAATAACAAAATAAATTGTAGATGAAGAAAGTAATAGCAAAATAAAAGTTATGTATGTAAATGAAAATAAAGAAAAGAAAGAAATGTGTATGAAGTTAATTAAAGTTTGTTAAATAGATTACTTTGGATGAGAAATTTGGAAAGTTTGTCGCCGTTATCATATGATAGAAGTTCTTCATATGATTGGGAGAGATCAAATTGCATGCGCAAGGCATCATAGAAAATAACGAGCCTATTAAATTGTAAATATTGCCTTATAATACCCTTCACATATACCGTAACTCCAACTACGTCTTGAGAAACTAGGGCGCTTCAACCGGTTAGGTTAAATTGCGCCGCCGTGTTATTGATAAATAAGTTAATTTTTGGTTTATTTGGATAAAGGACGCGTCAACCGTTAGGTCATAATGCACCACTCTAGCCTAAGGGGGGGGGGGGGAGGAGGGGGGAAGCCCATGCTGGTCAGAACCAGCCACGGTTAAGGGGACGAAGGGGGGTTTCTCACGTCGCGGTAGTCATTGTCTTCGTCATCGTTCATGGTGTCATTGTCGTCATCGTCGTCGAGAGGTAGTCAAGGGAAGGGGGCAAGGTCTCCGACGACGATTGCCAGATCTCGCCTCTATTTTCGGGGAGTAAAATACTACCCTTCAAACTAGCTGATGTTTGCGAAGTGGACTTTTTTTCTTGAATCGCCTTTACGATTACAGAGCCATGCTCTGGGCCAATTCTACCCCGGGTACGCAATTTGCAATTTGTTATTTTTCACCACATCCCAAGATGCTTGTCGCAAATTCAACAATCGTTGCTTGAATCCACTCTTGAAATCTGGAACGATTTTTTTTTTTTTTTGGTTTAGTTGGATTAAGGACGCGTCAACCGTAAGGTCATAATGCACCACTCTAGCCTAAGGGGGGTGGGGAGGAGGAGCCCATGTTGGTCAGAACCAGCCACGGGTAAGGGGAAGAAGGGGGGTTTCTCATGTCGCAGTCGTCATCGTCTTTGTCATCGTTCGTTGTGTCAGTGTCATCGTCGCCGGGGGGTCGTCAAGGGAATGGGGCAAAGTCCCCGACAACGATTGCCAGAGCTCGCCTCTAGTTTCGGGGAGTACGATATTCCGCTCTTTCTAGCTGATGTTTGCGAGGTGGACTTTTCTCTTGAATCGCCTTGTACGATTAGCAGAGCCATGTTCTGGGCCAATTCTGCCCCGGGCCCAGACGCGTGGAGGGGGGTAACGAGTGGAAAATGTGCACAACGACGACGTGAGAAACTAGGGCGCTTCAACCGGTTAGGTCATATGCGCCGCCTGTAGTAACTAAAGTTGATGAGATGAGTTAATGGTGTGTTTGATGATTATATTGTTTGATAAAAGTATATATAATAACAAAATAAAATGATGATGATAATGAAATTAATAAAATTAAAGAAATATATATATGATGTGAATTAAATTTCGTTAAATAGATTACTATGGATGAGAAATTTAGAATGTTTGTCGCCGTTATTATATGATAGAAGTTTCTTTAAATGATTGGGAGAGATTAGATTGCGTGCGAAAGGGCATCATATTTGGTACATTCTGCTAGCATATGATGTACGGTTAAAGGTACATCACATATGTCAACACATTGGAATAACCTTTTCTCTGGTTAATTAAGAGATATCCGTGAGTTAGTTTGTATGTGGCCTATTCTAATTCTTGAAAATACCACCTCTCCCTCTACGTAGAAGTCGAGACTTAGGGGGACGAATTTTATTAGTCAGTGAGGGCATCACACTACGCAATTTGTTATTTTTCAAAACATCCCAAGATGATTGTCGCAAATCCAACAATCTTTGCTTGAATCCACTCTTAAAATCTGGAATGGGAACTAGATTAAAATCAACGTCGCGACGCTGGGAAGCTTCCTTAGCAGCCCGATCAGCGTGTTCATTTCCCTCTATGTCCACGCCACGTGTCCATGTATACAGCTTAACTTCTATTATAGAACACTTAAAAATTACTTTTTCTAAATAGAATTGGATGTTTTGTACCAAAAATGAAACTGAACACACGTCGCTTTAGCCTGAACGTTCAGTTAAGGTGGAGCAAAAAAATACACTTTTCCAACCTTTTTTGTCAATTTTGGAGCCATCTGTGAAAACCAAAGTTTTTTGGTTTATTTGGATTAAGGACGCGTCAACCGTTAGGGCATAATGCCCACTCTAGCCTAAGGGGGGTGGGGGGGAGGGGCCCATGCTGGTCAGAATTACCAGCCATGGGTAAGGGAGGAAAAGGGGGGTTTCTCACGTCGCGGTCGTCATTGTCTTTGTCACCGTTCGTTATGTCATTTTTCATCGTCGCCGGGGGGTCGTCAAGGGAATGGGGCAAGGTCCCCGACGACGACTGCCAGAGCTCGCCTCTAGTTTTCGGTGAGTAAGATACTCCGCCTCTTACTAGCTGATGATTGCGAGGTGGACTTTTCCTCTTGAATCGCCTTGTACGATTAGCAGAGCCATGCTCTGGGCCAATTCTACCCCGGGCCCAGTAAAACTTGATGTTCATGGGAAATCTTTCTAAAGGTTTAATTTTGAATACACAATGGTTTTCACCTTGACCGATTATTATATTCGACCTTTGTCGTTTTGATAAAAACTTTACTTGCGATTGTGTTTTGTGGGTTATAGTTTTAAAAAAAATTAAAGACTTTTGGCAGAAAAAATTCTATAAGATTAAACAAAAGTTTACATCTTAAACCATTTCAATTAACGTCAGTAGCTATCGACGAGTTAACCAATGAAAATAATTGCACATTTGGGTTTTAAGGGAAATCAGGTTTGGTATATTCGAGTTAAGGACGCGTTAACCGTTAGGTCAAAAGCGCGACTCAAGTCTAAGGGATGTGGGAAGAAGGGGCCCAAGCTGTTCAGAACCAGCCAAAGGGGAGGGGGGGAAGGGGGGGTTTCTCACGTCGCGGAAGTCATACGTCTTTGTCCATAGTTTCATCTTGTCATTGTCATCGTCGTCGGGGAGGTCGTCAATGGAAGGGGGAGGTGTACATGAAGACGTTTGCCACAGCTCGCCTCTAGTTTCGGGGAGTAATATACGCCACTTCTTACTAGCTGATGTTTGCGAGGTGGACCTTTTCTCTTGAATCGCCTTTTACGATTAGCAGAGCCATGATCTGGGCCAACATCTACCCCGGGCCCAGATGGGCGTAGGGCCCAGACGGGAACAGGTAGGGGGGGGGGGGTTCTCATCGACAATTGTCATCCATGCAGAACATAATTTTGTTATTTTAAATGCTACGACTTAACACGGGAGGAAAACCCCGACTAGACATTCACATTTCAGGTGTTAAGCCCGCTGAAATGGAATTTAACAAAAAGTGTTGCCAATTCAAAAGCCAAAAAGGGAAAGCAAACAGGCCTGAAAATAAAGTCTCGAAACTGACATAACGTGAAAACCTTTTTACTGGAGAAACAAATGACGCCCGGGTCCTCTCTTTAGCATTTGCTGAACATCCACAATCCACATCTTGCACAGAGACAGGACTGCTGTTAACGGTAGACGTCGACGCGTGAGAAACAGGGGGGTTCAAACCCGGTTAGGTCATAATGCACCACTCTAGCCTAAGGGGGGGGGGAAAGAGGGGCCCCTGCGGTCAGAACCAGCCACGGGTAAGGGGAGGGGAAGGGGGGTTCTCACGTCCCGGCCCTCATCGTCTTTTTTCACGTTCGTTGAGTCTTGTCATCGCGCCCGGGGGGGCGTCAGGGAAGGGGGCAGGTCCCCGACGCCCTTGCCGCGCTCGCCTCAGTTTTCGGAGGTAATATACTCCGCTCTTTTACTGATGGTTGCGAGGTGGATTTTTTTCTCTGAATCGCCTTTTACGTTACGCCCCCATGCTCGGGGCCCAATTCAAACCCCCTATCAAGGGGGATAAGAGGGAAATACAAAAAAAATTGGGTTTTTTGTGGTAAGGTCTAAATTTTTTGGACTGTATACTCAGAAAAATATTCTAAAAAAATTTGCCTCGAGGGCCATGAAAAAATTCGTCCGGTTAAGGGGGGTGGAAGGGGTTGAAATAATGGAATTTTAAAAAATTCGCAATTCAAATATCAAACAAATTTAATCCTAAATTAAAAAATTAATACTTTTGTAGAAAAATCCAAAATTTAAAAAAAAAAATAATATTCCATATTTGTATATCTAAGCAGTTTTTAAACCTTTGCTTTTTTAAAAAATTTTCGCACTGTGCGGGGAGGTTTTGGCCACCAAGGGGTTTTGTATAGGCCGTAAATTTTTCCCCAAAAATACTCAAAAGAATGTTTTTCTAAAAAAGGCCGAGGTCCCCAAAAAAAGTTGCTTGCTTATGGGAAAAAATGGGGTTACAAAAGGGGGGTTTGATAACACTAAAAAAAATAAATCTGTTTTCAAATAAAAATTTTAAAGGGCCCAAAAATTAACTTTTTTGAAATTAAGATCTTAATTTTAAATTTTAAAAAAATTAAAAATTTTTTAAAATTTTAAAAATCTGATAAATTGCGCCCTGACCATTTTCAAAAATTTTTACTCAATATTTACAAAAGTTATCGTGTGACCACGTTTTTGTCCCAAATTTTCCTATTTTACGAATTAGGACGAAAGAACTTTTGCAATGCCTTGGGTACATTTTCACAAAAGGGATTTTTGACCCATTTTCACACATTTATTTCAAGATTAACGAAATGTATAGTGTGACCCTCGTTTTCCCCCCAAATTTGCCAATAATAAAATTGGGGAAAAAATAAGTTTTTAAAAACACCTTGGGTCCATTTACAACTTTGACCCTTTTTTTTAAATTTACTAAAAAAAAAACGAAATTTTTATCGTGGACCACCGTTTAATCCCAAATTAGTAAATAATACAATTGGACGTTTTTTTTTTGTAATCCTTGGGCATTTTTCACCCCAATGGACTCTACCCATTTTCTAACAATAAGCGTCAAATAGCCTTTTTAGGTAAAAACAATTTTTGGTTTTTGTTCGAGTGTCAAACACCTATTAATCAAAATATACTTCATGATGTGTAAATCATGTACGTAAATACTGGCCGTTTGAAAACGCTATTAAATATACCCCGTTGATGGATGAGTCTTTTTGGTAAAATCGTCCCCTTTTTATATAGTCTTAATACTGTTTTCTGTTAAAGTTTTTTTGAAAAAAAGATCAGAAAATTTTGGGTAATAAGTTATATAAATTGTCAAAATCTTTTTAAAAGCACAGTTATTGGGTTAACAAATAGGTACATATATTTATTTTATTAGTAACGGAAGTCGTGGTTTTTTCCAAAACATTTCCGAATTTTTTTTCATTTAATTTTTTTTGAGTTATTTACACAAGGAATTTTCCCCAAAATACCCCCGGAACGGGCCCCTAAATGGTAACAGGAATTTGGTTATGATTTAACTTTCCCTTAAAAATGTAACGATAACGGGAAGCTTTGCCAGGCTATTATAGGCACCCAAAAAAATTTTGACAAATATTACGGTATGTTCCTTGTGCGCGGTACGATTTAATAAAATGAAATTAAATTTTGAAAACATTTGTATTTGAAAATGTGATTGTACCCAAAAAAATGTGCCCAAGGTTAAAAAAAAATCGTCCTTATCCGATTATTGACAAAATTTTGGGATTAACGATGGTCAACTATACACTTTCGTTTTTTTGGGGGTAAAAATTTTAAAAAGGGGTCAAGTCCCTGCGCGAAAAAGTACCAAGGTTTTTAAAAACTTATTTTCGTCCTAATTCTATTATTGGATAATTTTGGACAAAAAAAGTGGTCACACTATACACTTTCGTTAAACTTGAGTAAATGTGTGAAAATGGGTCAAAATCCTTGTGTGAAAATCTACCCAGGTGTTAATAACTTAATTTTGCCCCTTATTTATTATGGCATAGTTTGAACCCCAAAAAGAGTGGTCCACTATCATTTCGTTAAACTTGAGTAAAAGTTGAAATGGGTCAAAGTCCTTGTGTGAAAATGTACCCGGGATGGGAAAATGTTCTTAAGTCCTAATTCGTAACATTGGAATAATTTGGGACAAAAAAAAATGGGCACACATACACTTTCGTTATTTTTGAGTAAATTTTAAAAAAAAAGGGTCAAACCATTGCGTAAAAAAGTACCCAATGTTTAAAACTTATTTTCGCCTAAATTTGTATTATTTGGGATAATTTGGGACAAAACGAGTGGTCACACTATACATTTTTAAAAAGTGTAAAAGGGTCAAAGTCCCCTTGTGTGAAAATGTACCCAAGCTTGCAAAAAGTTTTTTTTGTCCAATTCGTAATTAGGGAAAAATTTTTGGGCAAAAAAAAGTGGTCACACGAACACTTTTGTTAATATTTTGTAAATTTTTGAAAGTGGGAGGGCGCATAAACTGATCAGATTTTCAATATGGTGAAATTTAATTTTTTTAAAAATTTAAAATTAAGATCTTTAAACTACAAAAAATGTTAATTTGGCGTCCTTTAAAATTTATTTTAATACAGATTTTATTTTTTTTAGTGTTATCAACCCCTTTTTGTACCCCATTTTTTTTCCTATAACAACAACTTTTTTAGGGCACCTCGAGCCATTTTTAGAGAACATTCTTCTGATATTTTTGGGAAAATTCACGGCCCCCATCACAAAACCCAGTTGGTAGGCCAAACCTCCCAGCCAGTGCGAAAAAATTTTTTTTAAAAAAAGTCAAAGGGTGTAAAATCTGCTTAGATAACATATATGGTAATATGTATTTTTTTTTTTAAATTTTGGGCTTTTATCACAATATTTATTAATTTTGTAATATTAGGATTAAATTTAGTTTTTATTTGAATTTGCGAATTTTTTTAAAAAAAGCCATTATTTCAACCCCTTCCAACCCCCCCAAACCCACGAATTTTGTCATGGCACCCAGCAATTTTCTAGATATTGTTCTGGTATACAGTCCAAAAAACAGACCCTACCACAAACCCTAATTGTTAGCCTTATCCGCCTAGCTACCCGGGCCCAGACGGGGGTATAGGGCCCCTCTAGTTTCGGGGACGTACGAGTTGATGTTTGCGGGGATGGACTTTTCTAAACCCTCGCCTTTTACGATTAGCAAGACAGAGCGTACTCAAGGGAAGGCCCCCCCCCCCCCTTCCCCCCTTTGGGAGCCAGCGCCAGCGCTCGCTCTATATTGAGAAGAAAAACACCCCCTGTACTTACGCTGATTTTTGCTAGAAGAACTTTATCTAAACCCTCCCTTTACGATTAGCAGAGACGAGCGTGCTCAAAGGGAAGTACCCCCCCCCCCCCTTCCCTTTGAGCCAGCGCCAGCGTGCTCTATATTGAGAAGTAAACACTCCCCTGTATTACAGCGATGTTTGCTAGATGCCCTTTTCCCTCATTTCTCCCTTGTAGTACGGAACGGGAAAACCCCGTGTCCAGGGGGGGGAAAACAAGAAATTCAAGCAGAGCCCACCACTGCGACGCCATTGCTTTTGAAGGGCGTTTAGCAGGAACTGCCCCCGATCTAGTGGGGCGCAGCTTAACACGTTAATACGCAGGCCCGATTAACACGTGTTAATCGCAGGTGTGAAACTTTTCGTCACTAAAACAAGCTCGACCCATAAAACCCCCGCTAACAACACGTACGTCCCTTTTGAAAAAATTATGTGATAAAAGTTGGAAATATTGACAGGTTCTTCGGGGCCACGAAGATTTACGGGGAGTCACGAAGATTTACGGGGGAGACCGAAATTGACGGGGGGACACGAAAATGATGGGGAGACACGAGGATTGAGGGGAGACACGAAAATTGACGGGGAGACACGAAGATTGATGGGGAGACACAAGGGTTGATGGGGGGCCAGAAGATTTACGGGCGACACGAAGATTGACGGGGAGAACCCAAGATTTACGGGGAAAAACCAAAAGTTTACGGGGGGGAAAAAGATTGACGGGGGCCAAGATTGACGGGGAACACGAAGATTGATGGAAGACACGAGATTGAGGGAGACACGAAGAAGACGGGGAGACACGAAAATTGATGGGGACACACGAAGATTGACGGGGAGACACGAAGATTGACGGGGAGACACGAAGATAGACGGGGAAAACACGAAGATACGACGACGACGTGAGAAACTAGGGCGCTTCAACCGGTTAGGCATATTGCGCCGCCTGTGTTTATGACAATTGACTAGAGAGTTAATGGTGTGTTTGATTATTATTATTATTATTATTATATTACTATTATTACTATTATTACTTTATATTATTATTATTTTTAAATTATTATTATTATTATTATTATTATTATTATTATTATTTTTTTATTATTATTTTATTATTATTTTTATTATTATGATGTTTTTTATTATTATTATTATTTAAAAGTTTTTCTAAGTGTATAAGTAACAAAAGAAATAATGATGACAAAAGTAATAGCAAAAAAAAAGTAATGTAGGGGAAATAAGATTAAAGTAATTAAAGAAATGTGTATGAAGTTAATTAAAGTTTGTTAAATTGATTACTTTGGATGAATTTTTTTGGTTTATTTGGATTAAGGACGCGTCAACCGTTAGGTCATAATGCACCACTCTAGCCTAAGGGGGGGGGGGAGGGGGGGAGGAGGGGCCCATGCTGGTCAGAACCAGCCACGGGGAAGGGGAGGAAGGGGATTTCCCCACGTCGCGGTCGTCCCTCGTCTTTGTCATCGTTTTGTTGTGTCGTTGTCATCGTCGCCGGGGGTCGTCCAAAGGGGAAGGGGGCAAGGTCCCCGACGACGATTGCCAGAGCTCGCCTCTAGTTTCGGGGAGTAAGATATTCCGCTCTCTCTAGCTGATGTTTTCGAGGTGGGCTTTTCCTCTTGAATCGCCTTTTACGATAAGCAGAGCCATGCTCTGGGCCAATTCTACCCCGGGCCCCAGACGGGGATACTTTGGATGAGAAATTTGGAAAGTTTGTCGCCGTTATCATATTGATAGAAGTTCTTCATA
>JAMZAV010010676.1:0-23503 GCA_024449915.1 Sweltsa coloradensis
GGGAAATAATCTACTGACTTGTTTTTAATGCTGAAGTTCGTATCGATGCCTTTTAATTGTTCGGTTGATACATTGCTGAGTGTTTTACAAACAACACAAAAGGCAGCTGCCCGTCACTTGAAACTGTTAATCCGAATTTAATATATGAAGCATCGTATTTCCAATTTTTACACTTAAATTGTTATACATTTTTGGTTTCTAATTCCGTCACCGATTCACTGACTTTACGCTTTTGCGTGGTAAACCCGAATCTCAACATGTTCACGGTTGTTGTCACTCCCGGTAAAACACCAACTGAATTCCTCTGCTGTTTGTCTCCTTGACCGCGCATATTGGCAAGGTCCAGCCCAAGATTTGCTAGTGTTTCTTTCACTGTAGAAGCCAGCCAGCTCCTGTCATGTCGTACACCGGAACGAACGTCAAGAAATCTTTCCTTAGTTTGCTTTCTTTGATATCTACATATCGAATGCACAACGAAAACTGCTCAACGCGACTTATGTCAGTTGTTTCGTGTGCCAAAACTGTGTAGAATTTGACCTTCTGGATTCGATACTTATCACTTTCTGAATTTCCTTGGCAAAGATAGAAATTAGCACATTCAGAATATGTGGGCTTGTATACATAGCATTGCTTGGACTTATGCGTGTATATGTCGTGTAGTAGATTTAAAAAATATATGCGACCTTATATCTCCGGTAATTGCTCACTTCATTAATTTGTCTATAAAAGAAGGCGTTGTGCCTGATAAGCTAAAAATATCAGTAGTGAGACCCATATACAAAAAAGGGGATCACACACTTTTTGAAAATTATAGACCAATTGCGTTGTTACCCGTCATAGAAAAAATAATGGAACGATGTATTGCAGATCAATTAACAACATATCTTGAAAAGTTTAATATCATTAATAAAGAGCAATATGGGTTTAAAAAAGGTAAAAGCACTTCCGACCTCCTTGTGCGCTTTTCAAATTTGATAAATTCAAAATTAAGACAACTTCCACGTGTAAGCTATGTTTATAGATTTTAAAGCGTTTGATACGTTGAACCATGAGAAACTTTTGGAATGTTTTGAAAATATTGGAATACGTGGTAACATGTTGAACTGGTTTAGAAGCTACCTTAAAAGTAGGAAGATTGTGGTTAAAATAGGGGATTCTTATAGCTACGAGAAAGAATCTAATACTGGTGTAGCGCAAGGCTCAATTTTGGGACCAATTACTTATTTGATCTACGTAAACGAAATTTGTAAATATATTGAGCACTGCGTTATACTAATGTTCGCCGACGACGCTGCACTATAATCTCTGTTCATAAGATTTTAAAAGTTGCAGAACAAAACCTAAACGCAGATATCAGGAGCTTGGCGTGTTTATGCTCACGATTGTGAATTAACCCTGAATTCAATTAAAACTGAAGTTGTACACATTTGCTCGCCTTTTAATGATTCACGTTCGGATAGCATTCACATAATAAGTCATTCCAATGAGTGTTTGCATACTAGTAATAGTGTGGTGCTATGTAAATGTGTTGAGGAGATCGAGTGGGTTGATACTCACGTGTATCTAGGGTTGATAGTAGATAAATATTTTAGTTGGAAGCCTCACATTGATTCAGTTTGCAAAAAGCTTAGAAGTTGCGCATTTCAATTATATAAATTAAAATATATTTTGCCTTATACTACCTTGCGAACTGTTTATATCTCCTTGGCAGAATCAATAATTTCTTATGGTCTATTAGCATGGGGCAATGCGAGTAACATTCACTTAAAACCCATTCAAGTGTTGCAAAATAAAATGTTAAAACTCATTATCCCTGAAAATAAAAACTCAATCGTTTTCCATACACATGACTTGTACACATATTGCTTTTTATGCCTGTTTCTTTACTGTATCGATTTCGCCTTTTGGTTAAATATTATTTTAGTGACATCTACAAAAATTCACGCAATGAGCATCAATATAATACAAGATTTGTGTTAAAAACTAACTTTGATATTCCAGAATACGTCAATAAGTACGGCCAGAGAACTCTTGAGTATTCCTTTCCGCATACGTTTAATCAATTACAGAGGACATGAAAGATTTGCAATCGTTATAGTGAGGTTAAAAATAAACTTAAAATTTACTTACTTTGTTCCATAGACAGGCCTATTGACTAACTTATAAATCATTTTAATTTGATTAATTTAAAAACTATTTCTTTGTTATACAGTCGCGATTTTTGCCATGTAAGAATGTTCTCGCCTGTCATATCAAATTCAATTAGTATATTTCAGTATTGTAAAGTCGTATTCTCGTTGTTGTATAATTATTTTTTTCAGTTTTAATTTAGCCTATGAAACATTATTGTGTAATAAAATTAGAATTTAATTAAGTCTGTCTGATCCATGTACAATATCATATGTGTCATAATCCACAGACAAGCCGCTATGTGGCTTTGTGGACGACGATGTCAAATTGTTTTTTTGTAAAAAATGCATGTAATATTATTATATAATTAAAAAAAAAAAAAAAAAAATATATTATTATTATTATTATTATTATTATTATTATTATTATTATTATTATTATTATTATTATTATTATTATTTTTTATTATAGTGGTTCTTTATTGTTCAAACAATCTCAGGTACATTTGCGTCCTGGTATACACAAGGCGGGGTGAGGCCCAAGCCCAACAAAAGTTTACATTATAACAGCGTAAAAAACATAAGTATAGTACACATATTACTGTAGACAAATTAATCTAATTAACAAAATAATTATAAAGATGAGTTTGATAACAAAAAATAAAAGTTTCTATCTATAAAACAAGCAATTGTATGGCAAAATCTTTTAAAGAGAGAGAGAGAGAGAGAGAAAGAGAGTGATTACTGCAAAAATCTTCTGACTATGTGGCACGTTTGAAGGATGACTGCTTTCTGCATGCTGATGTAGAGATTGGAGACAGACCCAGGCATTGTAGGCTGGCAGAGAGGGAAGATGGTATGACTCCAGTGGCTGAGATCACGATAGGCACGACAGTAACAGTTTTCATTTTCCCAAAATTTTTGTTATTTCTTGACTTAAATTTTGATATTTTTCCACCATAGTGTTCTCGGTGTGCTCAATATTTTTACTCATGGGGATCGCAATGTCAATTACATATGTAATACTGCTTAGATTTATCGCATAAAATGATGTCGGGTTTGTTGTGGTCTATGGTTTTGTCTGTTATAACCTGTTTATCCCAATACATTATAAATTCTGCATTTTCGATCACAGGTGCAGGAGAATACTTGTAATAAGGAGGTGGATTGACAAGTAGATGTGCGTTCATTCCTAGATGTTGATAAACTATCTTTGCTACCTGATTATGCCTACTGAGATACCACGTGTTGGCAATTGAAGGACACCAGCTATAACATGGTCTATTGTCTCCGTAAACATTTTGCATTTTTTTACACATATCATTGTCATTGGATTTGATTTTGAATTTTTTATAGTTGTTGGTATTTATAACCTGATCTTGGATGGCGAAACATAAATCCTTCGGTTTCAGCAAACAAATCTCCTTTGTGAATCCATCTTATTGATTTAACAATGTCAATATTTGGCTGCTGGATGCTTTTCGGGTACCTCCCATGAAGTGATTTAGTATTCCAGACATTCATCTTCATATTTAAATCTTCTATGTATATTTCTGGATGGAAAGAATCGTCATTTAGCTGAGGGGAGTTATAGTTTTATCTCGGAGTTTAAGTTCTTGGTGATAATGGAATGTAGAATTAAGAAAGTATGATCTTAGTTCCCACCAATCCCAATCCACCAATCCTCTTCCACCCTTTCCCCGTGGTATATATAACCTTTCAGAAGATGCTTTTGGGTGGTGAGTTCTGAAGAAGGTCATTTGTCTTCTTGTCTAACGATCTAGGTCCATCAAGTCCACACACCACAACAACACCAAATGAAAAGGTCAAGATTGGTAAAGCCCATGCATTTAATGCCTTGATTTTATAGCTTCCTTTAACATTTGTTTTTAAGATAGTTTTAACTCTATGTTCATACTTTTGTTTAAATACATTTTTTAATTCCCTGTGGTTAAGAATAATGTTTTGCCTCATTCCTAGGTATTTGTATCTTTCTTCGCTATTGTTGATGTTTGGAATTTCTTGACCGACACCAATTTGGTAATTGTCAGTTTCTTGCAATTTTCCACTTTTCATATGCATTGAAGCACATTTATCTAATCCAAATTCCATATGAATGTATTCACTATTATTATCATTATTATTATTATTATTATTATTATTATTATTATAAAAAAGAAAAAAGGATACCGGTACATAAACGTACTATTGAGCTGTCAGCTTTTTTATTCCATGTTGCAAGTTGGTCGTCCTGTCGGTACAGGTCCCACTTATTAGTGAAGCGTGGCAGCACTCCCGAGATGGCCAGGCAGATATCGGGATGTTGGCTGAGGATTCCTATAACTACATCCTCATAGTCAGAAACCAGCATCTGGAATAATATAACATAAACATAATAATACCCAACAGTTACAAATGGGCCCTTCCGCCCGGTGGAATAAAAATAGGATTAGGACATTGCTTTAAAGTAATATAGGCCTATTTTTTTGGGGGGTCAGTGAAATTGAAGTCTTCGCTTCCTCTCGCTACGCTCATCCAAAAATAAATATTCCTACGGTAATACTGCCTTTGGGTCCAAGGTTCGAGGCCCAGTAGAGCTTGGAAAGAAGCTAGAACTTTACAATTACTTTCGGCCTAAGATTGCCATAATTTCCTGTCAAGTGGCCACCATTTTGTGTCAAGGAGACATGCATGACCTGTAGGCCTAACTGAGGTCATTACCTTTGAGTTTGGATACTAGCCTACCTGTCCCAGGTAATATTGTTATTAATTGTGAAATGTATAACCTGTATATTTTCTAGGCTTTGTAAGCCCACTATTATTGTGAAGTGTATAACCTGTATATTTTCTAGGCTAAGTAGGCCCACTAATAGTGTGGCTAATGTATAACTTGTGTACTATTTAAGCAACCATTGAGTGTCTGGGTAATAGCTTGATTGAACTGTTTCTTTTGTTGATTGATTATTCAGCTTATTTAATATTCCTCTCTTATCGTCAGTTTCTTGTAAAGTGGGTACCACCCCCCCACGTTATTCCTCTGCGACCTTTAAGGTTTTGCTGGACTCACTTCTACAAATAAACTTGACTTCTTTATGATTCTACTTCGCCTTTCTCTGTATTCGTAGAAACTTCTTCGTTCCTTCTGCGACTTTCCCAATAATTTATTTTAGAACGAAGTGGCGCCCAAACTCCGAAGACACCCACCTGCAGTCGCCCACGCCCCTTCTCCACTGAGTCTGCCGGACCACTGTTGGTATCTCCCTATAGGGCTAGAGACATGTCACAGCACTCTAGGCTTTTATTTTTATATTTCTTCTGCAACTTATACACGGTACAATACTTAACCATTCTGAATGAAAATGAATTACCAATATTTAAAATCGAAAAGGTCTTATATAATTCAATTAACCTTATTTTGCTGTCAAGAAAGTGTAAACAAATAATATTGACACTTGGCTATAAAAGAAAATAACAAACTTTTAAAGCAGCTTATGAGGTCCCCTCCAAATAATCTTAGCTGTTAAAGCGCCCTAAAACTACTAATACTAATATACCTGATTGGCTGATCAATTAGGGTTCATGGCGCAGATACTGTCAATCTTAGCAGGCGTTAGCAGGCGTAATCTTAAAACAAATAACTTAATTTTGATCAAATAATGACAAGCATTCAGGTCTGAAAACAATGGTTAGCTGTAGTCTTTCAAATCACTGGAGGTAATTAGATATGTCATGCTTAGAAATAGGGCCTAGTTACCGAACGTGACGAGTATATTTTTATAGGCTACTAATAACGAAATTACGGATAAATTGGTGTTCAAATCATAATATGATCGTGTATAGGCCTTGGCTTTATCAACAGGGCGTAGGCCTAGGCCTGCCTGTAGGCCTATACCTGCCTACGAGAGCGTAGGCCTGACTCTACAGCACAGTTGAACCTGTGTTTTAGACAAAGAGGCATTACAACTAATGCATGCTTATATATATTTCACTGAAGGCGAACATTACATTAACATTACATGAAGGCGTTGATAAAATATTGCTTATACTTTCCATATTGAGTTCATTAACACAAGTCGAGTTAATACCATAATGATGTAGGCCTAGCACACTCCCGCATTGAAGCCATGCTTTCCCGCCGCCGCAGGAATAAAACTCCCATAATGCACTTTACGTTGCCAAAAGATGGCGCTGAGGTTTATGAAACGAGCTATAGAAGTAAAATGGGCCACACAAAATGGATCAAAGACAAATGAGGAAATATTCAAGTATTTTCAATTTTTTTAAATTGTGAATCAAAAGAACACTAGGACTGTAATAAAGTTTTCAGGTTTAAGATTTATCAACCAGATCAGCGGCAGATGTTGTAATAAGCAGTTTTGCTAATGAAATAAATACTACTACTACTACTACTAGTTACGTTTACTTGCAAAACTATGAACGTAAACATATAGGCCTTCTTTATAAAGTTTGTGAATCAGAAGAAAGTCCCAATATATTTTTAAAGTATTCAGGTTTTGATTTAACAAAATCAGCAATCGTGCCGTTTTCACTGCCTGAATGTAAGAATAAAGGCCTACCGGCACTCAAGTTTTGTTTATTGTGAATCAAATGATAACCCTAACATTATTTTTAAGTTTTCCGGTTTAAGATTGGTGCGCAAGTCTGTAAGTATGTTGCCATACGATGAGAAGGCCCTTTCACTATCCACATTGGAAGGTGGTAACCATATTGCACTAACGCTTCGACGAACAAAGTCTTTATGGTCACTTCTCATGCCCAACAGGACACTGACAACATCTGGTTCATCATCGCAATCCGCACTCAGCATAGTTTTAATTTTGTCCTGGAAAGCAGTATATCCATTGACAAGTTTTGTTTGACTGAGATCCTTTACAAAAATGATTTTCCTGGCTTGTGCACACAAACCAATGTTAACGTTGTTGTTGACAACATTCCTCGAGTCAAACATTGCACCAAGATTGTCTAAGAATTCTTTAGCAGGATCTTCCGTTATCAAACGTGATAATTTTGTAGCGCATTTAACCCCAACGGAGGCAAGTTGTTGACGAATTGCAGACTTCTTTAATGCATTTTAAAACTCGGCCAAGTGCTTCTTCTGTTTTTTCCCCTAACAAGCCTGAGCCTACAAGTTCGAACGATCTCTTTAAATCAGAAAGTGTACACTGTAATTTATGCAAAAGAGGATAAGATTATGACACAGACGGAGACGACCACGACGTGGGGGAACCCCTGCCCTCCCCATACGCTTGTGGCTGGTTCTGACCAGCACAGGCCTGTCCACCCCTTGTCCCCACGCGTCATCACTTATGACCCTCCCTTCGTCTCGATTAGCCAAGTTGCATAAATATGAGACGTTAATCAATATCCAATCAATCCATCAGTTCTTGTCTTAGGAGTTAGTAAACGGTGACTTTGGAGCCGTCCTAGCAACGAAGCACATAATAAATTCAAAGTTGTTCTGAATCGGCCTTGTATATTCTGGCGTTGATTCGCGGGTGTTCGCACTGTCCATACCACTGATTGCTATGTTTCCTATAAATAAAATATTGATCTTTGGTTGGTTATTGCTCACTCATCGATTGCGTCGGGGCCTAAGGGTTGGCTTAGTCACTTTGATTTACTCTCCCCCACTGAAAACCAGTTATATAACTGAGTGGGTAGACTCTAAATACAATTTATTTATTTTATTCTTTGCTCCATGGAAACATAGCTAATAATGCAAAAAGTTGATTAAAACTTACTCTTAATAACGTACACTTTAATATCATGTTAGACCTTTAAGTTTTAGTCTAAATCCAAACTAAAATAAAAAAAAAAAATGGTTTTGGTAGGCCTAGGCCCTACGCATATTTACGTGATTCCCTTGAATCGCCTGCATCCCGAGGAGTTGTCGGGCCTGCGGTCGACGTGGAACAACCTTGAAAGTCCCGTCGACATGAATTTCCTTCGCTTCGTTTAAAATGTAGCACATTTCCGCACAAGCGAAAACAATGCTGGTTCTTGCGCCCTGAACCAGAGTGGTCCTATAGAACGGCACGGGGCCATTCGTAGTCATCGTGTTGCAAAACTGTGCATTGTTCTCTGGCATCTGCAACATCTCCCCGAGTTCCGTCAAGGAGACCTGGGTTCAGGGAAATGTTCTTCTCCTCACTTTAAATAGCGTGGACGCTATGTCTCCAAACCCCATGGCCATAGCCTAACGAAATTGCTATAAATAAAAAAATCTATCAATTTATAATTACATAATTGGTTGACCTTCAAAAGAAGTAGACAAAGAAAGAATCATTTCTTTTTATCATAATGGTTTTAGCTAGGAATCTTCCCCCAAGCAATTTTCTACGCTAGATTTGTATCATTTTGTAGTCTCACATTACGCACATCAAATTCTCTCTCTTCCAGCTTCTCAAATCAAAATTGCCCCCCCCCCCCCCACGTAGCTACGCCACTGATTATGAGGTATTCAATAGTTGATTTTGCAACTATAAGCCTACTGTATACGAGCAAATAGGTTATTATTATGTATCAAGTTAAAATAGTAGAGAACCTTCAAAGTCCAACTCGCTGCCTTCCCGTGGTTTGGCCTGTGAGTTCTAGTAGTGTAGTGTATTCCCCAAAACTGAGGGCGAACTCTGGCCGGTTAGGGTGCGTGTTGCAGAGAGAGCTCTTCCGCAACTTTTTATCACACCTACTTTCAGCAGTGTAACACGATACTCAACGCCGCTTATGGCAGACGCCACTAACCATGTACTATCATGTATGTTTAGCTTGTTTATCTACTCATGTTTACTTTCATTGCATTAACTTCTGTCTTACGTTTTTGTAACGTTTCTTGTTCATCCTAAATAAGCTTGTTATACTCTGTGCTCAGGGATGTGATTATCCCCAAAATCCTGTCACACGATTATTCCAATATTCTGTTAGACTGAAAGACAAAAAAACGCACTCATAGCCTGTACCCGTCTATATGGCACTTTTTTCACCAATATAGCTTGGTGTTGTACCGCAGATCACGCTCGGTTCTGCTGCTAATATCACGCGTTGCACTTTTGCCCTTCCGAACGTTCTCTTTACTTTATGTGTATCATAATCTCTCATCTCCAAAGAACTAGGGATGTGAAGTATGTATCGATTTTAAGGTTACGGTTTATTCACTCAAAAAACACTTAAGTATCTTCACGATAAACCTCACTACACATAGAGTTATCAATCTCTTCCAATAACATTTCACCTTTTAAGAGTTCATGTGCTAATGACATTGACATCAACACGATTTTGAAGAGTTTCGATGCAAAGATGCGCAACTGCCATAGGTCGGGCTAGGGAAGTCTTTGCCACTACTAGCGCCATCTGTCGGGTGGTCAGTCAACTAACTGGAAGTGGAGGGGGAAATGGGAGGGACATTCAAATTGATTGTGAACTTTGATTTTTCTTGTAATGCACTTACTTATCTCACTCCATTGCTGCAAATAACTTGATTTATTCAAAATCTACATAATAAGAAAATATGAACATACATAACCAATACTTTTAGATAATAATGACAATACAATAGAGAAATACACAAATAAAGAACTTAAAATTGCATGTTAATTAAACATTTTTCTAACTTTGCACTATTCTTTAGTAGGGGAATTTAATTACAAAAGTAATTAAATTCTTCTCTTAAAGAACAATGAAAAAATAGTGAAATAAACATACAAAACAAGTTGTTTCCAAGTGAAATCAATAATCAATTTGTGAATGAAACTTACCAGTATGTTCATATTAAAATTATGCAGGAAATCAGGAATAAAGCAATAGAGTAAGACAAGTAGGCCTACATAATAGTATAGGTAAATCACAATAATTATTCAGTTAAGTTGGAACAAGAGGTCATGTTTAGGGTACACAACACCAAAAATGAAAAAAAACAATTTGATAACCGTTTTTTTTATTCAATTGTGTTATCAAACGATGTTTTAGTAACAAAGTGGAACTGTAGGCATATCCTATAAGAGCCTAATAATAACAAATAACAGCGTCTTATCAATATAAACAAGTCTAAGGCTAGGCTTCAATAGAAAAGCAGTACCGGTATATTGTCCATTAAATATGTAATATCAATATCTCACAAACTTTCCTTGGGGAAGTAACGTAAGCCTACGTTTCAATAATTGAATATAAATTGTCCTCCTTTGTAGGCCTTAGAGTTTTGGTAACTGAATTGATAAATGTAAAACACATAGGCCCTAATTTACAAATTAAATAGGTAGGCCAGGGTGCATTTTTCTGGAGCAGAGAGGTGCTGGGTCAGAGGTGAGTTCTGCAAATGATCAGCTTCCTTGTGGTTTATGTTTGGACTTTGGCGGAGTCTGAGTCGTCTGAGATGAACCCCTGAAACCAGAAAAGGAGAAAATATGTAGTGACACGTAGGCGGTAGGCCTAGCAATCACTACAATACGCAGACAGCTTTACAATGTTTGTTTACTCATTCAAGGTAGGCCTAATTATGTTTGTAGGCCCTATGTGTTTATTGAATGTAAAAGTTGCACAATACTGCCTACAACACTAATGGGAATTAAATTATGGATTCGTCAAAAAGTAATTGGTACCTAAATTCACTTGCCCTTGCTTACTGTCTTGGACACAACCTCAAATTTTAAAACAAACCAATTTGTTGGCGTAACTGAACAAAACAAGACTACACCAATCAGATAATTGCTCCCTGAAAATTCAGCCCACAGCTCATTGCATAGCCTCATTGCATAGAAAAACAAAATGAATTAGGAAATTTAGAATGATTATTGAAAGACATTCACAGAAAAATAAGGCCTACACACACAGAGAGACGAGAAAGGAAAGCAATACAATAGCTGGCAACAAAATGTAGGCATGCTTACCAAACAAAGTTGAATCATTGGCTAGGGCTATAGGCCTACTGGGCATAAATAATTTGCTGAATGATAGGCCTAGTCTAGCCCTAGTAGTTCAGAGGCTAGATCGATAATTCCTGATGTTTACAAGTGAGTGATTCCTGACATTCCTATAGACGTTAGAAACAGCCGAGCATCTACTATGCTAGGCCCTAGTCAAATGTAGCTAGACTAGAATTAAACGATTGTAGCACCAAGAACACATAAAGTAGGCCTAGGTAGGCCCTAGGCTAGGCGGCACTCTTTCGGTTGGTACCGTATGGCCAGTTTTTGATCACTTGTTTTTTTCAAAGGTTTTGTAGGTACTTTATATTTAAAATAGCGACGTTAAAGGTTTTGTAGGTACTTTGGCCATCCCATACCAACCGAAAGAGTACCGGCTAGGCGTAGGGGCCTACTACAATAAAAGCTGATACAAACAGCAGAATCTTTTAAGGCCAAGTCTCAACAGGTTGTTTTTAAATACTCCTACCAAAATGCCCAAAGCCAAGATGTAGGCTCTAGCCTAGCCTAGCTAGTGCTAGGCTAGGCCTACCTTTGTGTATCCAATTCCTGGTTATTTAATGGTGCTACATCTTGGGTTCTTGGCTTTGTAGGTAGGCCTACGCCAGGCACTACGTAACTTAGAACCTTATAATTTTTATTATATGTAGGTATACGCAAGATTTAGGCCTAGCCCTAGTAAGCCTAGGGGCTAGTCAAGTGAAACCCATCGAAAATACAAACTCAAAAACATGACAGCTGACAGTGAGCCAAGAGCAGAACCCAAGCTTTGTTGGCAATTTCATACAAAAATAAACCACCATGGGATTTGAGAAATACGATCTATGTTATACGTAAGCCTTAGTTTTAAATGTACTTACTTGATGCGTATATGTAGGGCTAGTAGGGCATATTATTTCATCTTGTAGAGTTGTTCAGACAGGAAACGTCACCGAAGGCAAAACAAACCGATTATTTTCAAATTCGCGAGATCCGAAGCGAGATTTCACGAGATGTGACGAGATTGCCACCAGCGCTCTCCCACGCATGGTCATACAAACTTTGTCAAACTACGTCAGGCCTCGGTGGCTCACTAAACTTCTCCCTTGAATTCCCTATGGCAGTTTAAGGGTTGCACTTGACGTACAGCATCGATATGACCTCGCCGCCCCGCACCTTTTGACTACCACCTTTACTAACACAGCGCAGCCTCGCGGGTCACGGCGCCTCGCAGTCGGTCTGTGTTTCTTGTCGCAGGCGGACGTGTTTTGTGTCAGCTCTTCGGCCTGTACTTGTTGGGCCTCCACAACACACATAGTTAAGCTTCTGTCGCTTCTAAATGTGTTGTTTGAGCAAGTTTTTGATGTAATGTTCTTGCAAAGATATCTTTAATGTCTGTTCTGTCCAGACTGGAAGGTTATGTTCGCTCTTCATTCTGCCCTGCTTTTTTGTTTGTTTTGTTTACTACAAGAAAATTTGCTTCAGTTTTAATTTCGCCGACAACGACGTCCACAAATACCTGTTCACTAACTCGTTTGCTACGTTTATTGGTAGCCCCAAGTACAGTTATTCCAACTACAGGTAGTGATGTAATATCCCCCCCCCCCCCCGTAATTACATAATTTATCATAGAATTCCTCTGAAATACATGACACTTTGCTGCCACTGTCAAACAATGCTGTTTCCTCTTGTTTTTTAACCAACAGTTTAACACTGGGACAGTTCGGAATTTCCTTAGTTTCATAAGTAAGATGCTCTTCTAATAAAAATTCACTAGGCTTCTGAAACATAGTATTTACCTCTTTCACGGGAATTTCTACAGGCGACTGATGAGACCCGACAACTTCCCCAGTCCTAATTAGTTTTAACTTTGTGATGTTTAGGGAACCTGTTCTCCGCTCTGAATTGTGAATTGTCATGTGGGCTTTCACCTGAGGGTCATTTCTCTCGTTGGTTCTCTGATTTTGTCTGTTGTTATTATTGTTGCAAGTGGGATTTCCTTGTCTCCAGTTATTAGTTGACCATCGGTTTTCCTGGTAGTTTCCCCGGTATCCTCCTGAATTATTGCCCCCTGAACTATTTCCTTGATTTCCCTGATAGCTTCCCCTTAATTCTCCTGAATTGTTTCTTCGATTTTCAGAATGATGTATCACATAAGAGACGTTTGCCTTTTTCCAGATTTCTTAAACATTGGATTATTTTCTCCATCGTGTCTCTATTTTGTGACAACATTGCTCCTACATTTTCACAGAAATGTGGTATAATTCTCTCTATTAATTTGTCTCAGGCAAAGAATAGGACAAGTAGCCAACTTGCTTTACCAGCCGTTGCATATTTCCAGCCAGACATTGAAGAAGAACCCTTCCCTGTGTATTTGCTATAAAAAGGATACCAATTACTTTTCCCTGTTCGTTTGCATTCCAGTATCGATCTAAGAATAACATTTAAAACTGCTGAAAAATTGCACATAACATTACCTTTAGCCTTCATAGGTCATACGGTTCAATTCCACCATAGACGATCTCCAAACCGACTTGCATTACCAAAAGAGGGTATTACATCCAATACTCAATTCCAAGCATTATTTCCAGAAATACGTTCTCATTTTCATGACTATGCTGCATCTTTACAGATGGCTCTAGAATGGATGATTCGGTTGGTTGTGCTTATTCTACCGGTACTGATGCAGGTAACTTCACTTTCCACCTCCACCCAATGTTCAGTGTGTATAATGCTGAACTTTTTCCATTACTTCAAAGCCTACTATATGTCCAAAGGAGTAACGAATCAAAGTTTCTTATCTGCACAGACTCTTTGAGTTCCCTGGAAGCAATGTCTGAAATTTTTCCAAGTCATCTAATGTCATCAATGTCAATGTCTTCATCAACCCGCTTCAGATTTAACGCAACCTATCTGCAATCATATTCCTATATCCAATCATGGTTAGTTATATTGCAGGAAATGTAGCCTAGCTAGATTTTATGGTTATAATCTAATATGAGAAAAGTTCCATACAGCAGACTCGCTTGCTCGCATTTTTGACGAAATAGTCCACCAGCCAAAAAAATTCAAGTGCGCTCTTGAAAAAATTCCTAGAGCTTTCGCGACAGATACCCACCTAGGCAATGTAGTTGTGACTTACCTCGTTATATATCTTGTACGTTTAAGAAAATTTCCAAGAAGACCAATGTCCTCGCACCTCAATTCAAACGAGTCTAAACTATACGGAACAATTAATAAATAGGGTAAAATAGTAATAAAGTCTTACTGGATCGTTAATCACATTATTCACAATAATCTCACTTAATGTTTATGCTCAACTCTTAGTGAAATTACGCAAGAGGGCTCAAGCATATAACCCGCATCACGCGCTAAACTAAAACGTTTGTAGCCTCAATGCCAGCGTAAAGTTTGTTAGTGAAAATAATATTTTTAATAATTGATGACCCATGTCATAGGTAGCTATGAGCTTCGCATCTCTATGCATACCTATGACAACTTTCTTGGCTTTCGGGCAGCTTTGAGAAGGGGAAAAGGCGATTCTCGGTGCGCAGTTTTACAGTCTATAATAACATTAAATCCATGGATAAGGCAATATCTATGATCACTGCCTCCTAGATGTTGCTCGTGGCTCCTCGTTCCCTGCTCGTTCATGTGCATAGTGTTAATTGTTGTCCTGGCAGCGCTAGTTACCTCCCCCAAAAGCTCTGTTGTATTTTTGTAGTTGTTTTGATTTGCATCACATCAAAAAGTCATCTCCGATCTATTATATTAATAAATTGAACTTTTAAATTTAATTTAAATTGAACATAGAAAGTCTGAATACAAAACACTGAGATAGCATTTTAATCATCTCTACGTGTACAACAAAAACAAAACTGAGCTTTTGGGGGCGGTAAGTACGCTAGAATGCCTATGTGAGAAAAAAGTGCGAATAACTGGTCAACAATCAAAACCTGTCCGTGGACAGGTAGGGAACGAGGAGCCCCGAGCAACATCTAGGAGGCAGTGTCTACGATACTCCAGTATCGTCACGATAAACCTCACTGCACATATAGAAATATCAATCACAACCAATAAATTACACCTCTCAGAGTTTTATGTCCTTCTGTCATCAACACAATTTTAAAGAGTTTCAATGCCCTTTACGTACAGCATCGATATGACCTCGCCGCCCGCACCTTTTGACTACCACCTTCACTCGCACACAGCGCAGCCTCGCACTCGGTCTGTCGTTCTTGTTGCAGGCGGACGTGTTTTGTCTCCCCTCTACGGTCTGTTCGCGTGTCGAGCCTCCACAGTACACGAAGTTAGCTTCTGTTACTGCTGAATGTGTTGTTTGAGCAAGTCTTTGCTGTTATGTTCTCGCATTGTTCTCTATAATATTTGTGAACTTCGTGAGATTGTCTGTTCTGTCCAGGCTTGAGGGATTGATGTTCAGAAAGTGTCAGGTTCTGTTCAGTGTGGGATGAGAGCCTAGTCACACAAAGGAGGTGCCCGGTTTTTGTGCTTGGGTTTTTGTTATACCAAATTCCCTGTGTATGTGTTGCAAATTACTCATTGTTTGAAGCACCATTAAACTAATAGTATATGTTAGTATTACTAAGTGGATTATTGACGTTATAATTTGTGCCCATGTTTGTGCATGTAGCCAATGTGGCTTTGTCTTGTCAGTAGGGTAGTAACGTACTTTCCATAGTTTTTTGGGTTGTTTATTATTTTTTTTGATTCAGTAGCGGCGATTTGTTCGTTTTCAAATTTTAAGCTTGCTTGTGGTTGTTGTTTCAAATGCCTATGTAAACTACTCGTCGCGCCAGTTTTTGTTTTAAAAGATTTTGAACAAGTATTGCAAACAGCACCCCCCCCCCCCCCCATCAGGCGACTTTTCAAAATAGTTCCAAATAGGAGTTTTTTTATGGCTCAATGAAGACCTAGGCTTAGCACCAGTGGGGCTAGTTTCTCGGTTTGCCATGGGTTGGAAATAATTCATTATACTGGCAGATGACAAACCAGCAGTTCTAGGCCTACCTGCTTGGTTGTGACTACATGCTGCAATAGGTTCTTCTGCTGGATCGTCTACAATCTCGTCTTGAACGTCCATACTATTACTTGCTTGTAAACCACGACGCGGCAGCGAAATTCAAATCTCGTTCCTCACGATGCAAGCTCTACGTACTGCTCAACACAGTCTAGTAGCATCTCTCTTCTCTCTCGCTCTCGCTGGCCGGCCGATTTTCTCTCTCTCTCTCTCGTCGGCGATCAACCGCTAGGACTAGGCCAGGCGGCCGATTGCATTGACTGTAGAGTGCTAGCGTAGAAACAGGCTACTGCTGGTTGAAGGCCAGCCGGCACATTGACTGTACGAGTGCTAGCGTAGACACAGCAGGCTACAGCTGGTTGTAGGCCTACTTGTCGGCCGTCGCATCGACTGGTGGTGTTGAGTGAACCAAGAAGACGCCGCATTCTTCCGCGAAAGTCTTTGTTGTCAAGACTATGAAAAGAAGCAAACTGGGTGTTTTTGTAAGCTCGGCTCGAATAAATCGCGCCTTAAGCCAAGCTCCACTCGGCTCGAATAAATCGAGCCTAAAACCAAGCTCGGCTCGGCGCGAGCTCAAAAATGTAGCTCGAAAAAGCTCGAGAAATCGAGTACTCGCACAGCCCTAGTATTGTGGTGTATTGCTTACAGTAGAAGAGTGTTACCCAGTATTTGAATGTTAAAAATGAAGAGATATTCAAGGAAATAAAAAAAATTGTTTGTCACTGTAACATTTTACGAAGATGATCTCAAATACAAAAATTATTCGTTAATTATTCGTTCGTAAACGCCGTCCGTTGACACTTGACCACAAAAATTATAAAACAACACTGATAAAAAATAACAAAACAATCGTAAAACAAGCGCAATGCTTGTCACTCGTCATTAGTGCTGCCGGTGCTGCTTCCCGAGTTGTCATTACTGTCCTTGGAGTCCGAGTGAGACTGAGAGTCTGGCTCGGCGTCGGCGTCGTAATCTTCGTCCTCGTCGTCAGTCGCCCACAACACATCGTCCTCATGGCCGTCTAGATCATTGGTGATGCTGCACTTTTTAAATGATTTCTCAATCATTTCCCGGCCGATAGTGAGCCATGCAGCGGAGTTCCATTGCGTCACCAGCTCGAGTGACACGCGCTTGATGTTGCCTGCAGGCGTGAGGGCGTGGTCTGTTTGTGACAACCATTCATTGTATCTTTCCCGGAGGCGGTCGTTAAAAGGCTTGTTGATCGAAACATCCAGAGGCTGTAGTACGGATGTCAGGCCCCCGGGAATAACAACCAGATCAGTTTTATTACGACGCAGCAAGCCTTTTACGTCGTCCGTAAGATGCCCGTGAAATTCATCGAGCACTAACATGTTTGTAGGATTAAAAAGGGCGCCAGGCCTGCGCAACCACACACACTTGATCCAATCTAACATCAGTTCGTTGGGCCTATGTGGAATTCCATATCATTTATAGGTACTTACAAACATCGGTCAAGTCCCATGCAGCACAAGATAATGCTGCTGTTCGATTCCTCGTCTATCAACGACTTTCGGTGTTGATTTCAAGTGTATACAGTAAGCATTCTTGGCCTTCAAATTTCAACTCGACACCTTCTTGCGGTTTGGCCCGTGAATAGGGAAGTTATACTCCCTGAACTAATGGCGAGCTCTGGGTCGTCGTCGGGGAACCCCTTCCCTTTGACTACCTCCCCGACGGCGACGACAAAGACAACACGGACGGATGATGACACAGACGGAGACGACCACGACGTGGGGGAACCCTTGCCCTCCCCATATGCTTGTGGCTGGTTCTGACCAGTACAGGCCTGTCAACCTCTTGTCCCCCCCGCGTCATCCCTTACGTCATTCCCTTCGTCTCGATTAGCCAAGTTGCATTAATATGAGACGTAAAGCAATATCCAACCAATTGTACTACTGTTTTAGTTCCTCTTCGTTAAAACATTGCTTTGAAAGGAGTACGAAGTTGTATAATGCGAGTACAAAGTTCAAACAATCACAAGCCGTTATGAGAATGACATTTCTAACAACTCATTTGGTAATCAATTGTAAATAGTTATTTTACTTAAACAATTGCTAGAGTAAATAGACAAGAATAATGACGCGTTGTTTATTTAAAACAATTTTGCTGTTAAAGTCAATGCCCATATATTGAATTCTTCTTTGTTCATCAAATGGCGGAGCCTTCAAATTCCAACTCGACACCTTCTCGCGGTTTGGCCCGTGAATAGGGGAGTTTCACTCCCTGAAACTAATGGCGAGCTCTGGGTCGTCGTCGGGGAACCCCTTCCCTTTGACTACCTCCCCGACGGCGACGACAATGACAACACGGACGGATGACACAGACGGAGACGACCACGACGTGGGGAACCTCTGCCCTCCCTGTATGCTTGTGGCTGGTTCTGACCAGCATAGGCCTGTCCCCCCCCTTGTCCCCCCGCGCCATCCCTTACGTCCCTCCCTTCGTCTCGATTAGCCAAGTTGCATAAATATGAGACGTAAAGCAATATCCAATCCAATTCATCAATGGCGAAAATAAAAGATCCACTAGATGTTGTCAGTGGAATGGGTAATAACATTCCTTTATGTATGAGTATTTCTCTCCGCCAGTAAAGTTTAGTAAAAGGCTGGAGAGCTCTACCAATTATCCATATAAATTTTCTGTTGGAATAACAGGGCATCACACAGTAGAATTACAACTAATTCACTGGCAAGCATGTCTGCCGCATCACCTCCAGCTTCATCTTGCCCAGTGTACACTTTCAGTGTGTGACAGTAGCCTGTTACCAACTCACACACTTTGTATAGTTTCAACCCAAACCTTGCCCTCTTGCTAGGGTTGTATTCAACATATGACAAACGCCCCCTAAATTTCATAAGGCTCTCATCAATTGATATTTTGGCCGCTGGGATGTACACGGTTTCTCGCAGCATGTTCAAGATAGGCCTTATTTTTCTAAGCCTATCTTCCCTAGTTTCAGCACTATCGCCATGCCCTTTGACCCTGCGGCTTCGCACGCGCGGTGCCCGAGAAGGTTCGTCCTGCTGGTACTCCTGCTGGCGCTTCGTGCTCTCTTGTAATTTGCTGATCCGGATACGCTCGTCCATCCATTAACAAAATGCAAATGGAAAATACCTAGCTATTTTACTGAGTGGATTGAGCGTTATGTTCCCACTACGACACTTGCATGCGGCAGCTCGATTTTTGAGTATGTTTTATTTTATATCTAATAGTATTTGGTATTGAATTTTGAAAGTTATTGTGGCTAACAACAAATGGAGGCCCAAAAATTATGTAAGTATCTATATCACAGATGAGATATCACTATCAGAGTTAAAAGTACCCACAAATATGTGCCCAAGGTTATGGTAGTCTAATGGAATGGTGTAGAATAGAAGGCAGTGTTCTCTCATAGGTATTTTTCGCTAAATACAAAATTACCAAACTACCATGGGAAATCAAAAATAAACCATTCACGTGGCATATTTTAACGGTAAAAGTGGCAAGCTTTTCCATTGGAGCGAGCAAGATGTAATGTCAGTTATGTTTATATGCCATAAATGAAAAACAAACTTCCCCAAAAATACATCACATCACATGTATCACAAATGTATGTAAAGATGGATCAAAATACATACCGGTATCACAGACAGTATCACAAAGTTACTCACATAACAAAGAACCAGAGCCGATTTGATCAAAATATTAGACATTTTACAAATAGTGTACACCACAGGTGATGGTAGGTAATCTTAATATCATATTATACGTAACATTAGCACTACAGTGTAGACAATAGACATAACTACATATTCATGGCTTTACCCGCACTGCTCGCATTTGAAATTGGTTTCCTTTAATTCAGCAACTGACAAACTGTTTTTTGCCAGACATGATAAGTGGCACCACTGTAAGCAGGTACAACATCTACAATTTCTAAAAACAAATTTCTTCGCTAGTACTAAACAATAAACATTGCATCTTCTTAAATATTAATTTGTTAGTGACCCAAGTACCCTCTAATGATCTTACACGCTCTCTGAAAACTTTCAAGACATGAAAGATGCAGTAGAGAATTTTACATTCAGGAAGACAACGACTAACAACGTTAAATTCAACCTGACACTTGTCCATAACAAACACATCAAATTGACGTACACATTGATTTAATTCTACAAAGTCGGCAAAAGCCCTACCAATAACATCTTCCGTTTCAGACCTCACGAACATATATGAAATTGGCCGACCTTTCTGGTTGCCATCCTCACACATCACTACATACGGAGGATAACCTTCAATATTCAACTTGTATGTGCCATCAATCATTAACACATCACTATACTTTTCTGCCAAACTCCTCATTGAACCGGTTTGAATTAAAAGAAAGACAAGTTGATTTTCATCGTCCATTTCAATGTGACTAATATTCATATTATCTTTTGACAGTTCTTTCAACTGGTCAATTAATTGGTGAGGAAGAGTGCGGTCACCAGCTTGCACTGTCCGCCTTTTTTGCCAAAGGTTGTAAACATCCTTTGAAGTTAATTTCTTACCATAATTCTTCTCAACCAATTCTTTAACGTCTTTCGTACCGGTAATATGGGGTGAATAGGAACTATGGGGTTAATATGAACAAAACTTCCTCTAAATAATACTAAATTCGTAATTGCCGCTCTTTTTAAACGGCTCACATTAGGTTTTCAGTAGTTGGTACACTACATTTTGCAGTACCCTCTAAAAATAGACTAAACTTGACAACTACAGCCTTCATAATAGAAATTCAGCCTCAATGTTATGAAAAGCATTGGAACATTTAAGAGAGCTGATAAACTTTGTCATTTCTCTTTATCTGGTAAGAGTTACATATCTTATAAACGTAGGACTCCATTATCAACATATATTTTTTTAAATGTAATTTGTGTTCCTATTGACCTCAGGCTAGGGTTAATAGGAACAGCTAGCACATCTATATGCATTTTCAGGCATAATTATATCCCTGTTCTTATTGACCCCACATGGAGGTGAATAGGAACGCACAATATAAAAATAAAAATAAAATATTCATATTCATATACACTATTGATGGTTGGTTATATTATTAAAAGAAACCACATAGCCATTATTTTTAAAAAAAACTCATTGGTTTACTATGATTCATGTTGAAATAACAAGAAGTTAACTTACGAAACCTGTTCCTATTCACCCCACATTACGGTACCGAAGTTATAACTTAATAACTCTGAAACAATCTCATGCTCCTCACAACTTATTTGTCTGTTACTTGGGTACCGTTCCATAATATCAGGGCCTGTATAGTGGTTATGGACATCAGATATAGTTTTCACAACATAGCCATTCCGGGGCTTGTAAAATCTGACATCCACCAACACATTACACCCCCGAGCATTATACTTCTGGTCAGGCCGTATGTTTGAACCGGTCATCTTAGGTTCACCACGATGTTAACATGCATATATAATATTATCATAAGGGATGGCTTCAAACTCTGAAGCATTTCGGTGAGACCTTAACACGGACATGGGATGGTGGAACTCTTTAGTCCAAATCTCAAATGCCTCTGTAAATTCTGTGAATGTGGAGTAAAATGCCCCCTCAACCATTTCATGTGGCATACCCCCTCCCAACTGGCTAAACAACAAACGAGAGGTACCAGTTCCTGTAAATGGCGGCAAGGGCGGAGCTTAAAAGAGGAATTGTTAGTAGGCGGAGAAGTCTCGGCAGCGTGGCTTGGCACAGCAGCTGAAACAGAAGTAGGGTTAGTAGGTATCAATGAGTTTTGCACTCTTTGTACCATATGTTTTCACCAAGTGCATTCGTTTTTCCCGTTTGCTATTTTCCTTTTTAACTAATTGAAACAAGCTCTTGACTTGTAGCGCTGTGCAAAACCGTTGCAATATCAACATCCGATACCCGTTTTACATTTATGCTCTCAGATAGAGCATGTTTGTTTGACTGTATCGCCAAGTTTTCTCTGTCCACAGGGCGTTTCTTGAGAGTGTTTATAGCAGGAAGGACTGTTTTCGAGGTAGGATTTGTTTTGTTGTCAGTACTATTTGTTTTCTCACTGTCATGAATCCGTTTGAATTCATTACTATTCATATCCCCCAGTTTTAAACTTTCATTGGCCAATTTTTAATTATTATCTTTGTTTTCGAATAGCCTATTTTTTTTTTGTTTTTTTTTTCTTAGGCAAACGGTACTCTAGTATTGGATAAAATTGCAAACCTAAGTTTGATTTTCAGAACACTCTTACTATTTACATGTATTCTCTGCCTAGATAGACCGCTATCTTCATCGGAATCGGATGATACAGTTATGACTTCCAAACCCAAAGTTTCCATCTTAGCTACCATTGTAGCATCCGCCGTCCAAGTTAAGCAACATCGGGCGTGGTCAGGCAGTACTCCTTCGAAACAACCTCTGACCCTAACTCATTTTAGCAAAAAATAAATAAACTAGCAAAATGAGTATCAGAATTTTCATAATAAACAAGGATGATCAAAGTGTGTTAACAAAATTTAAACGAAACATAAATGAGAATGAAATTAAACAATTTTACCCATACTAAAAACTAAAAAGTAAGCTCTGTGCTACGTGGGGGCTA
The DNA here is from genome assembly GCA_024449915.1 of Sweltsa coloradensis. NCBI lineage: Eukaryota > Metazoa > Arthropoda > Insecta > Plecoptera > Chloroperlidae > Sweltsa > Sweltsa coloradensis. Next base: position 22,708 of record JAMZAV010010676.1, read on the forward strand.
TAAGTGTAGCCGACCTCTACAGATGAATTATCGGTATGAATGTATTATACATCATTATTATTCTAATACAATTATTGACTTAATGTTGATACGAACTCTAGTTTTTATACAAAAAGTTGTGCTTTATTATGCTAATTTCCAAGAGAGATTGATTATTGATTGATTGATTATCGCCTTTATTTGGCGGGATTAAAACCTGTGATACCTATTCTACACTACCGTGTATTTAAATAGGAGGTGTATTTAACTAGCCATACCAAAGGGGTATTTAACCGCTAAACTCAAAAAATATATTTCTTTCAGGCTAACTAGTAATGAATTAAGCAATCAACAGAAAAATTATTGGGGCCACCATGACCTCCCAAAAAATTGTCAAACATGACATTTTTCGAGCTAGCATCGGCAAAAATCTCCCATAAGAAATAACATGGGGACGATCTTTATGCCCCGTGACCTTGGAGGATTTTGATCCAAAAAAATATTGGCCATTATTGACGTACTCAACAACCTTTTCTGTAAATTCTCTATATTTTGTTTTGTAATTTGGGCAAGTAGTTCGGTCAAAATATGCTGATTACCAAGATGGGGTGTGATTTTGGTATATATATTTTTGCGTGTTTGAGGGTATATTTGGGCACAGTTTCAAGACACGTTGTTATAAAGGGGCATTTTAGATTGGTACTATGCTCTAGTATGTATGTGGACCAAAAAAGAAGCAGGTTAAAGCCGATTAGGAAATTTCCAAAACACAATTTCGCGAATTTCTTTAAAAAAATTAAAAAAAAAAACAAAAAAA
>JAMZAV010010677.1:0-26970 GCA_024449915.1 Sweltsa coloradensis
TTGGGATAACAAGGGGACCTTATAACAGGCTAGGTGTTCCTGACAACTGCTTTTGTGTACATACTTTATGTTGCCTTAAATAAATAAATAAATACATTTTTTTAGGATGCCCGCTGTAGGGTATACACATCAGATTTAACCGATGTGACCCTCTTCAGGTGACTAACTAGGTATATTGCGGATAGGACAATTGTGAAGGACTCAATCCCTTGCATTCGCATTAACGACTGAGGAAAACCTCGGAAAAAAACCTTCAGTCAGGATTGCCGGTCTCGACGGGATTCGAACCCGGACCTCCCGAATCAGAGTCGAGCGCTTAGCGCTCGAGCCAACACTGTCGGTTGCCTTAAAAATTCCTATTTAGATAAATTTTGTGAATTTGGTCCTTTTTGGTCCTTTTTTTACGTATTGGTACTATTTTCATATCATTTCTTAAAATTAAAACATATACAGAACACTCAAGTGTGAGCGAAATGTCGAGTAGATCGAACTAACTCCAAATATTGGGAAAAATGAAATGGCTTGTCAAACACTGCGTCTGGGGATGATTCAGAGATGTTAAATTGAGATACGTAATATGAAATATAAATTCTTGTGTTTGATTTATTGACTAAAACATGCCCAAAACCCACGACCGAAAAATGTAAGAAATGAAATTACTTCAAATATGGAAAAGATTCCATAAAAATCGCACATGTCCTTTTTCACGTCCTTTTTCATGTTTTTAAGGTACTTTGCTTGCCTATTTTTCACTTTCATTGGCCCTGAACATCCGATCCCTATACTTATAACACATGATCTACCAACAATAACACAACTATCAGCACTAATTCCGCACTTAATATTTGTGGAGTTTGGATGAGATCGGATGAATAGGGGGTGCCAACTTCACGGACCTCACAAAAGCCCTGGTCAAAACGGACGAGTCCATTTTGACTTGAGAAGTTGAGTGATGGGATAAATGCACGTAGGTGCCATATGACCTTGAGTGATCGGTAGGGGCGAACTGACCCCGCGACCGTGATTCCCCTACACAAGCTCTGTTTTGCTTTCACGTGCAAAACTGACGCAAATGGTTTGCTTCAGTTGTGCAAGCACAAACAAAAATGGCGTCTACTCAACAGCTGATTTTGCGAAAAGTGAGGTTATGTTTCGGAAAGGGTATTAAAATGTTCTTAACTGCTGACTGCAATAATTGTGGTTTGGTTCCTCTCACGCGTATATTCGTTCTGATTGCAGTTTAAGTTTTAGTTTAGACTGCAATCCCCTTGTAATAATGAGTTATGTTATGTTGTGTTATGTGATGTGTTATGTGTGTAATATTTTATATTATAGACTTGTGACTCCTACACCTAAGGTTAGCTACCGACTGCTTACCGCGTTGAGTGTCTTCTGGAGCGGGGTGATATCAATGGAGCTCGCGTACAGAGGGGCGTTCTGCCCGGTGACAGTTTCCCAAGTTCCGTGATAGTCATAGGTCATGACGTTGATGAAGTCCAGGTATCTGTCATTAACACATAATCATTGTTAGGGTTAATAACATCGTTATAATATTTCACAAGGACATTGATGAAGAATCAATCCGTATTTCTCAAGTAATTCATCGATTTTAAATACAAAATTGATGAAAACCTCCTGAATTTTATAATTGTTTGTAAACTTCGGTAATTCATCACACATAATTAGATAGATTTTGTATAATCAAAACTTCATGCTGGTTCTCAACATTCAAATCAATGTGAACGAGCGGTTTAAATTCAGTTTAAGTTAGGTAAGTTATAAGTTTAAGATCGTTTAAATTGGAGAAGGGTTGACAGGTTTGATAAAGCAAAGAGAACATAAATCCCAGCCTGGAGGGCTGGGAGCGAAAAAACTTCACCTGCTGATGTCAACTGCAGCTAATTTAAAGTTGTTACCTTAATCCTTAATTATTTACCTTAATTAATTAAGATCGTTTAAATTTAAAAGGAATTGTACAAATTGAAATTCATGTTTAATATTCCATATTTTACTTTCTGGACTAATGTTTCGCAATGATTTATAAGAATAATTCATTCAGTTAAAAGTTTTGTATTAACATTCAAGCAAAATTGGTTATCGCTTTCAGAAATATTGTTGTGCAAGGGTCTGGTTTGATGTTGATTTTGGTCTTGATTTATTTCAAGTGGCATTGAGAAACATTCATAAAGCAGACATATCGCAACTCGAACAGTTGCGTTCCAGAGTTCAATCGATTAGACATCTGACTCATGACAAGTGATCTGATACTAATCTCGAACAACAACCCAAGTGTTCCAGATTCAATGCCAAACGATAATCCATCTGTCAGCCAACTCATCCAGCTCTTAAAGGGATTAGGTACTTGGATTGAAGTTGAACCATGCAATTGCATTTCAATATCTAATCTGATGGTTGATTATAGATTTAAGGTCAACTAGTATGTCACGGTTTAGCATGTGGCAGAGGGGAGGGAACATGTTAATGAATTAAATCTTCTTTTATCCAAAATGTTCCATGAACTTGTCATGGCCAAACTCATAGAGGTAATCCCAGCAGTCACATCTGAAATTTGGACATAACTTAGGCGGGTTCACAGTTTTCTATCTCAGATGTCAGCTACTTTACTTTTGACGCGATTACGTCATCTGCAGCAGTTACTATCTATCACATGTCGCTTGCCAACCTTACAAATCTATGCTACGAAGCAATGTTTTAATCATGCTGTTACATAGGCACAGTCAATGCCAAACGATAATCCATCTGTCAGCCAACTCATCCAGCTCTTAAAGGGATTAGGTACTTGGATTGAAGTTGAACCATGCAATTGCATTTCAATATCTAATCTGATGGTTGATTATAGATTTTAGGTCAACTACTGGTATGTCACGGTTTAGAATGTGGCAGAGGGGAACATTGTTATTGACTTTATTCTGTTTAAATATAATCGAAATGGGACTTCTCCTCTGTTTTCAACTTTTTCAATCTAAGTGTTCCATGAAACTCAAGTCATCCAATGCATCCTGACTTCAAAGCCGGTTATCCCAGAAGATTACTCTGAAATTTGGAACATAACTTAGGCGGGTTCATAGTTTTCTCACCAATGTCAGCCACTTAACTTTTGAACGCGATTACGTCGTCTGCAGCCAACTATCTACCACATGTCGCTTGCACCTTACAAATCTACGCTACAAAGCAATGTTTTAATCATGCTGTACTAGAACAGTTTTCTACTCACTGGCTAAGAGAGGGTACATCGTAAGAGAGGTCGATGGAATCCAGTCCAGGTGACACGGTGGCCGACAGAACGAGGCCTGCCGCGTCGAAAGCTGGTCGCATCTCCTTGAGCAGAGACACGTAGTTTACCTGGAAGGCACACATGGATTTTCATGTTAATTCCAGAGACTAATTGACAATTACGTTTAAGAAGACGAATACCTAATAACGAAGCAGACCACGAATTTAAATTATCAACATTTCCAGTGATGTTCTTGTATGTTTTGTATTAGTTTGTAAAGTAAAACAAGAAAACATGGGTAGAATTTTTTAAGATTTTATCCAATTTTTTGAGCTCATATATTCGTTATTAAACCAGTTTATTTATTTTCCGAGCTTAAACGTTGTGTGAAAAACACTTTTTCTTCGGGATGCTCTCTGTAGGGTTCACAAGCTTTACCTCGTGTGTTTTATTTTGTTAATAGTTGTTCCGAAGCAACTAAGCCGATGCGAGCGGGCTCGGCGGGCCAATGAGCGATCAGTATTTTGAATTGGAGACCGCTGATTGGCTGCAATCCACCCGCCGGTGACGTCAGCATCGGCTTAGTTGCTTCGGAACAACTATAGGTCATAGTGCAGGAAATGCCCGAGGTATAAGAAAACCTCGAAAAATACAGTGAGGACTGAGGATTGCCGGTGACGAATTGTGGGCCGGATCTCGCGAACGTCTCACACGCTACGCACAGCAGAAGCTATATTATTATCTCTGTAAATGAGGATAAAAAATAGAAACGAATAAAATTTTCAGCACATAACTATTTACAATCAATTAAAAACAAAAAAATATGTTTCTGGACAATTAATAGAAATTTGATACAACAAAACAACAAAACGGTTTACTTCTTCGGGAATGTACCTTGTCGTACGGTCCACCCCCTCGCTGTCCGGGATACAGCCATTGGAGATCAAACCCGTCAAACTTGTACTCGTTGAGGAACACGATGACGTTGTTGACGAAGGCGGTGCGCAGTGAGGGATTGTTCATGACGTTAGAGTACGCCACGGAGCCCTCGTTCCAGCCTCCCATGGCCACCATGAACTTGGCGCTCGGGTTCTGGGCCTTCAGATTGGTGAACCGTCGGAATCCGTCTGCATGAGGAGAGAACAAGGTAAGATTCGGCTAGCCTTACTTCATCCCAGTGACGTATACTTGCTCCAACGAAAGAATGCAGATGCTTGGTAGTGGAGGGGGTAGAATGAATGCGCGGTAAATGGAATGTCGCCTTTGTGTATGAAAGAGAACTTTTACCAACGGAAGCAAAAATTATCTGTGCTAGATCACAGAGTTCCTCTGTGTGCAAGATCCACGCTGAGCTAGCGTGAATAGAATTGACAAAGTTGTTATGTTGGGAAAACAATTTCGAGCCACCTGCATCTTTCGTTGGGACCACTATAGCTATAGCCCTTGTTGTTTTGGGTGGCGAACATGTTTTTTTTAGAACTGCCCATGAAACGATTGTTTCGGTGAAAATGTGTATCCTGGTACAATGAAGGTACTGGGGCGCACAGCCTCAGTAGAAACTTTTCGATTTTTAACATTGCAAATGGTGGTATTTCCATAGGTTTTAGCTGCACACAATTTGCAATTACGTTATTAATGTGATGGCTCCAGTAAGTTTCGAATTTAAATGAACCCCCCGATATTAACAAGAATTGCGAAGAATGAGCATTGACATAGTCAACGACGTATCGACACGCTTACATCTCGTCATAAACGAAAGGCAGGAAGGCGTATATGTTTTATACTGGTCGACTATACCGAAAAAATATATCATCAGCTAGAAGGAGTATAAATTCTTCAAAACTAGAGGCGAGATCTGACATTCGTCGTCGCGGACCCGTATATACCTCTCCTTGACGACCTCTTCGATGACGACGACGACCATGACAACACGACCGATGACAAAGACGATGACGTCCACGGCGTGAGAACCCCCTTTCCTCCTCATACCCGTGGCTGGTTCTGACCAGCACGGGACTTTCCTCCCTACATCCCCTAGGCTAGAGTGGCGCATTATGACCTAACAGTTGACGCGCCCTTAAACCAAATAAACTAAAAAATATCGCACCTTTTCCCTGAGGGCAGATCGTTCCAAGCGTCGATAACTTTGACTCCTCCGTTGGCTGAGATTCCGACGAAAGCGTAGACATAGTGAGTGCACAGCGTGGCGTCGATGTCCTCGACTACGTACAAGCCATTACCAGGGCGGTAAGCAGCCCAGGTTCCAATGTTGCAGACAACACGGGCTAGAAAACAAAAGTATTACAATTATTAAGAAATTATTACAAGATAGAACAAGACTGGGGTTGTACTCCGATCATCCACATTCCAGGTAGGCAGCCGAGCGTGGCCCGGAAGAACGTTGGATATCCAATTTATAACAGTCACATTTTATTCACTGAACAACGCCAATATTTTCACAGCGCAAATGATTTATAGGTATAAAAAAAATTGTCTATCCAACGTTCTTAAGGCCCATGTTTCAATTATTGGTGTATTTTTTTTTTATCTATAATTGATAAAACTCGCAGAGAATAAAAAGGTAAAAAAAGTACATATTTCAATAACAAACAAGATTTAATTTATCATTCATGATTTAATAAAATAGCGACGGGACCACTTTCCCGGTCGGGATTTGGTAATTTCTGGATTGTTTTAAATATCAACCATTTCACCATCGGTTACGGGAGTGTTTCCCGACTAACCACATCGAAAGATTAAAATATAATAATACTATTCTACGGACTATCCGAATTCTGTTTCTGTAAAACTCTTAGGCTTGATTAACGTCACAACTCGTCATCAAGGTGACGTCAAACGGAGCGTCTGAATAGTCGCGCGCCAGTAATAAAATCAAGTTTAGCTTAGAATTTTGCAATGAACGAACATGTGTCCTCGCTTTGGTCCGGGTCCGAACCGGGTCTGAACCCCACAAATATATAACTTGATTACCAGGGGTATACATGAGACGAGTTTTTGTGGCATGATTTACGGGTACAGAGTCACAACAATATTTTACTGAACTGACAAGGGCCCCTCTCTTTATAGCTTATTTGCGTGTCCTGGCGATGATGCGTTTATTTGCTTTCGGAGATCAGGACCTCGCCACAGCAACAGATGAAAATGAGTATATGATCAAGATTCGACAACGCCAGGTGTAGAAAATGGCGGTTGTGCGCTAAGCGCTAAGCGCTAAACGCTCGACTCTGATTCGAGAGGTCCCGGATTCGAATCCCATCGAAACCGGCAATCCTGACTGGAGGTTTTTCAGACGTTTTCCTCAGTCGTTGATGCGAATGCAATGGATTAAGTAATATAAATAACCCTCGGACCCCGCCCCTCCCTTCACAATTGTCCTATCCGCAATATACCTAGTTAGTCACCTGAAGAGGGTCATATCGGTTAAATTTGATGTATATACCCTACAGCGGGCGGGCATCCTACAAATATGTATTTGATTTATTAGCCTGAGGTCAAATTTCGATAATTTACCTATTCACCTACTAGCCAAATAATTGTTCTTATGCAGTCATTGTGAAACAGAATTTAAATTGGGGTGGGGCTTTACGACATTTTATTGTATAAAGATTTTATTACAGTTTAAGACCTACCGAGCGTTCGGGTGGTGTATAGTCATGTTTGAGTAGGTTAAAGAAAGTTATAAGTTTAATTGGAAGCCATGTTAGTGCAATAATCTGGAGTATAATGTACAATCTTGAACTTAATTTTGAACAACTATTTTTACGATTATCTCTTTATAACGGTGGTCTAATCAAGCACTTGTGAAGTAATATGTTGTTGGCCTTCTTGTATTTCAAAGGTTTTATCTCATGTATAAATAAACCCATTAGGATAAGCAAGTGATATGGTAAACACACATGCATCGATCATATATTTATTCAAAATTGTAAACAAGTTGCATGAGTTTACCTGAGGCACCTTGGACTATGGAGTAATGCTTATGACGGTGCGTGTTCATAACTAGGAACGCTCAGTTGGACGCGTTGATAAGCGAGCACGTGCTATAGCTAGACCCACATTGCACATTTTTTAAAATTTTAAAATTTGCGACGTTCGCTGCATGTCCACGGGGCCATGTTTACAATATTATTTATTATTGCCAAGGTATTTGGGTAAACCCGTGGGTAAACCTTTACTTTGTGGATAAAATCCACCGCCGTCTAGAGGACCTTGACATCATTTCCTTGGGAAAACATTTTAACTCTTTGGTAACAAATAATACACTGCTTCATCGATAGTATTTTGATTACTTCTAGGTGGCAGTGCATAGTGGCCAGAAACCTCGTGCGACTTTTCGTTGCCATGGTAACGTTACACTACTTATCGGATCAAAATAAAATTAACGTATTCGGGACCGGACGGACATTCTAAATGATTTGGCCACCTCAGATTTTTTCGCCGTTTAGTTTGGAAAAAAAAACTTTCGATTAACTTTAATGTAACTTTGTAACTTTTTGAACGATTTTGCCACAAAACTAATGGCATTCAATGCAGATCGAAGCATGCGGATGGTCCAAATTTCAACTCGATCCGAACCTCCGTTCGAACGTTATGGCGAGACATACAAACAAAAAAAACAAAAACAAAACAAAAACAAAACCAGTGACTTTTTTTCCGGCAGAGTCAAATGGAAACGCTCGCTTCGCTCGCTTAACAATACGAGTGAGCACATAAAACAACAGTAACGTACAAACGTTATCAAATACACACATATGGCACAATTACAAATTAATCTGATAGCACAGAGCATTATTGGGAGATATTTATTGGTGATGAAGCTTTTAGGTCGTTTTTTGAGGAACTTTAATTCATAATTGATAATTCGTATGTGACAATTAGTTTGAACTGCAAAACTAGAAAACGTAAAGAATGGATTTCACTGGAAACAATAAAAACCAAGCTATTTATCTACTAGGAAGCTTCGCAAACGCCTTTTCAGGCGCGTTGTTAGATGAGCGTAATTGGTGCATGCATGCATGCGGATTTTCTGTTGTTCTGTGAAAAAATCATAACTTAGTTGATTTTTTTTTAAATAAATTAAATTAAATAAAAAATTAACTTAAATTTTAAATTTTTTAATTCATCGCAATTTAAAAAAAGAAAATAAATCGTAAAATTGCAATTTTCATAAGAAATAATTATTCGATTGCGCTCAAATTGAACACGAATATATTAATTCATGAAATTAAGGATCTGTGAAAAAATCATTACAATAGGATAAAGCATGTAGGTCAAAGTCAAAGAACTGTTTTAAAAAAGAAAAACCCGTAAAATTTCGATATTCATGAGAAATAATTTTTTCGATTGCGCTCAAATTTCACACGAATATCTTAATTCATAAAATTAAGGTTCTGTGAAAAAATCATTAAAATCGGATAAAGCATATAAGTGTTATAAGTCGATTTTTTTTTAAATCGAAAAAAATCGTAAAATTGCGATTTTCATGAAAAATAATTTTTTTATTGCGCTCAAAAACGTGGCAGTTCTAAGTTCAGAGATTTCGAAGGTCTCCATAAAATTTCATCGCAATTGGTGTATCGGTTTTGCCGGAATCGTGTTAACAAACACACAAAAATACAGAAAAAAAAGAAAACAAACATTCCGCCGGATTTTTTTCTCCAGTGTAGTAAAATGGAATCTTCGCGTGGCTCGCTTCGCTCATCCAACAATCGTCTTAAATAAATTATCAAGAAGATAATTTTTTTAAATAGTAAAAAAGTTATGATTAAACTCAACAGAGAAAATCGGCATGCAAGGCATGCAGTGAATAAAGTTAAAAAAAACTTTTGGCATTTAGAAACAAATTTTTAAAGGGGAGAGGGCGCGAGAGAATATCCGAAATGACTCATCCAACAGTCTTATTTGTTGATATTTCTCTTATTTATTGGATGAGCGTAGCGAGCGTAGCGAGCGAAGCGAAGATTCCATTTCACTTCACTGGAGAAAAAAATCCGGAATGTTTTTTTTTTTCTGTTTGTATTATTGTGTGTTTGTTAACACGATTCCGGCTAAACAAATACTCCGATTGCGATGAAATTTTATGGAGGCCTTCGAAATCTCTGAACTTAGAACTGCCACGTTTTTGAGCGTAATCGGGAAATTTTTCTCATAAAAAACGCAATTTTACGATCTTTTTCGATTTAAAAAAAATTTCTTCGACTTATAACACCTACATGCTTTATCCGATTCTAATGATTTTTTCACAGAACCTTATTTTATGAAATAAGATATTCGTTTGAAATTTGAGCGTAATCGAAAAATAATTTCTCATGAAAATCGTAATTTTACGGGTTTTTTCTTTTTTAAAACAATTCTTTGACTTATAACACCTACATGCTTTATCCTATTGTAATGATTTTTTTACAGAACCTTAATTTTATGAATTAATATATTCGTGTTAAATTTTAGCGCAATCGAATAATTATTTCTTATGAAAATTGCAATTTTACGATTTTTTTCTTTTTTAAAAAATTACGATTAAAAAAAATTAAGTTTATTTTTTAATTTTTTAAAATTTAATTAAAAAAATTAAGTTAATTTTTTATTTAATTTAATTTAATTTTCAAAAAATCTTCGACTAAGTAATGATTTTTTCACAGAACAACAGAAATTCCGCGTAACACAGGGCAGCTCAATGCACCATATACGCTCATCCAACAACGCGGCGGGACTTAAGCGTTTTCCTAGTTATTTTCATGTCATTGTACAATTAAGAGTAAATAAAAAATTAGCAGATTGAAGCCGATTTAAGAAATTCACCGAAACACAAATTTTCGCAAATTTCAGGATCAAAAACCTTGTAAATACTCTTGTAAAATCACAGGTTCGTATTAAACTGTCGTTCACTTATTGTCGAAGCTTTAGTTCTATGCTAGCTTATGTGGTAAAAAGTAGTTTTGGGTAATAGCCCTTTTAAGAGCGTTCACCACCCCTTTTTTAGGCAATTTTCTGTTTGCTCGGCTGAATGATATCACAGTTGTTAGAAATTTTGAACATATCTCAAGAAAGTGGAAATAAAGGTTTCTATGGTAACACATTCCTAAAATTTGTTTTGAAATAATTTATAAAAAATAAATTAGATTTCACGAATTTCAATTTTGTTAAAAAGTCCAAAATTGACTATATTCGTGAATTTTTTCTGGCTGATCAAGTCAAAATCAAGTCAAAAACCCTCTTAATGGGTAGAAAAGAAATAATCGTAATTGAGCGAGCGAAGCGAGCGTCTACACTTGACTCTTATGGCTCGAATGTCTGTTTTTTTTTCTGTTACTGCTTCGATACAGGTCGCACCGTTTCTCTGATCGACCTGAAATTTTGCACACATGTACATACCACCTAGGCGGGTTGCTGTATAGTTTTGTGGCAAAATCGTTCAAAAAGTTAAAAAGTTACATTAAAGTTAATCGAAAGTTTTTTTTTCAAACTAAACGGCGACAAAATCTGAGGTGGCCAAATCATTTAGAATGTCCGTCCGATCACGAATATGTTATTTTTATTTTGATCCGATAAGTAGTGTAGATGGAAATTACATTATAACAAAGTCCCGTTACCATGGCAACGGAAAGTCGCACAGCTTTTTTGGCTCATGATAGCGGTCGAACGGAGGCTCGGATCGAGTTGAAATTTTGACCATCCGCAAGTTTCGTTCCCGATTGAATGCCATTAGTTTTGTGGCAAAATCGTTCAAAAAGTTATAAAGTTACATTAAAGTTAATCTAAAGTTTTTTTAAAACACTAAACGGCGACAAAATCTGAGGTAGCCAAATCATTTAGAATGTCCGTCCGGTCACGAATATGTTAATTTTATTTTGATCCGATAAGTAGTGTAGATAGAAATTACATTTTAACAAAAGTAACGTTACCATGGCAACGAAAAGTCGCACAAGAATTCTGGTCACTGCCACCTAGAAGAAATCAAGAGTAAAATAGTTTTCCTAAAGAAATGATGTGAAGGTCCTCTAGATGGCGGTGGATTTTATCCATTCTCTCCTATTTTACAAATTTTCAGCTTAATCGGTCAAGACCTTAAAGACTTATTGGTATGTAACATTATGGGAATGTCGTACTCGGGTCGTGTTGCACGTACCGGTGCTCGCTCAACAACGCGTCCAACTGAGCGTTTTCCTAGTAATAACTAGGAAACGCTCAGTTGGACGCGTTGATAAGCGAGCACGTGCTATAGCTAGACCCACATTGCACATTTTTTTAAATTTAAAAATTTACGACGTTCGCGTTTCCAGTATTATTTATTATTGCCAAGGTATTTGGGTAAACCCGTGTTTAAATCTTTACTTTAAAATCCACCGCCATCTAGAGGACCTTGACTCCTTGGGAAAACTATTTAAACTCTTTGTTGACAAATAATAGACTGCTTCCTCGAAAGTATTTTGATTACTTCTAGGTGGCAGTGCATTAGAAACTTCACGCGTCTTTTCGTTGCCATGGCAACGTTACTTTTGTTATAATGTAATTTCCATCTACACTACTTATCGGATCAAAATAAAATTAACATATTCGTGACCGGACAGACATTCTAAGGTGATTTGGCTATCTCAGATTTTGTCGCCGTTTAGTTTGAAAAAAAAACTTTCGATTAACTTTAATGTAACTTTTTTAACTTTTTAAACGATTTTGCCACAAAACTAATGGCATTCAATCGAGAACAAAGCTTGCGGATGGTGAAAATTTCAACTCGATCCGAGCCTCCGTTCGACCGCTATCATGAGCCAAAAAAGCTGCACGACTTTCCGATGCCATGGCAACCGTACTTTGTTATAATGTAATTTCCATCTACACTACTTATCGGATCAAAATAAAATTAACATATTCGTGACCGGACGGACATTCTAAATGATTTGGCCATCTCAGATTTTGTCGCCGTGAAGTTTGAAAAAAAAACTTTCGATTAACTTTAATGTAACTTTTTAACTTTTTGAACGATTTTGCCACAAAACTAATGGCATTCAATCGAGAACAAAGCTTGCGGATGGTGAAAATTTCAACTCGATCCGAGCCTCCGTTCGAACGTTATCGCGAGACATACAAACAAAAAAACAAACAAACAAACAAACAAAAAAACAAAAAAAACAAACAAAACAAAACCAGTGACTATTTTTTCCGGCAGAGTCAAATGGAAACGCTCGCTTCGCTCGCTTAATAATTAGTCTCCTACTATAAAACAAAGGTTCCACATTATATAATACTAGGAAACGCTCAGTTGGACGCGTTGATAAGCGAGCACGTGCTATAGCTAGACCCACATTGCACATTTTTTTAAATTTAAAAATTTACGACGTTCGCGTTTCCAGTATTATTTATTATTGCCAAGGTATTTGGGTAAACCCGTGTTTAAATCTTTACTTTAAAATTCACCGCCATCTAGAGGACCTTGACTCCTTGGGAAAACTATTTAAACTCTTTGTTGACAAATAATAGACTGCTTCCTCGAAAGTATTTTGATTACTTCGAGGTGGCAGTGCATTAGAAACTTCGCGCGTCTTTTCGTTGCCATGGCAACGTTACTTTTGTTATAATGTAATTTCCATCTACACTACTTATCGGATCAAAATAAAATTAACATATTCGTGACCGGACGGACATTCTAAATGATTTGGCTATCTCAGATTTTGTCGCCGTTGAGTTTGAAAAAAAAACTTTCGATTAACTTTAATGTAACTTTTTAACTTTTGAACGATGTTGCCACAAAACTAATGGCATTCAATCGAGAACAAAGCTTGCGGATGGTGAAAATTTCAACTCGATCCGAGCCTCCGTTCGAACGTTATCGCGAGACATACAAAAAAAAAAAACAAAAAACAAAAAACAAAAAAAAAACAAAACAAAATCAGTGACTATTTTTTCCGGCAGAGTCAAATGGAAACGCTCGCTTCGCTCGCTTAATCATTTATGTGTAACATTTTACTGCGAAGTCGATTGAAATGAATATTTCGCAAGAAATAAGCCCTGTTGACTGAAAGCTACTTTTATTCAGACGTCAATGAGAAAGCCAGGGATTACTTCTCTTAAACAGCCCCCGGACATCCCTAACTCCAAACTGCCTATAACTAGGAAACGCTCAGTTGGACGCGTTGATAAGCGAGCACGTGCTATAGCTGCTAGACCCACATTGCACATAAAATTTATGGCGTTTGCGTTTCCAATATTATTTATTATTGCCAAGGTATTTGGGTAAACCCGTGTGTAAAAACCTTTACTTTGTGGATAAAATCCACCGCCATCTAGAGGACCTTGACTCCTTGGGAAAAGTATTTAAACTCTTTGGTGACAAATAATAGACTGCTTTCTCGAAAGTATTTTGATTACTTCTAGGTGGCAGTGTATTAGATAGAAACTTCGCGCGTCTTTTCGTTGCCATGGCAACGTTACTTTTGTTATAATGTAATTTCCATCTACACTACTTATCGGATCAAAATAAAATTTACATATTCTTGACCGGACGGACATTCTAAATGATTTGGCTATCTCAGATTTTGTCGCCGGTTAGTTTGGAAAAAAAACTTTCGATTAACTTTAATGTAACTTTTTAACTTTTTGAACGATTTTGCCACAAAACTAATGGCATTCAATCGAGAACAAAGCTTGCGGATGGTCAAAATTTCAACTCGATCCGAGCCTCCGTTCGAACGTTATCGCGAGACATACAAACAAACAAAAAAAAAACAAAAAAAAAAAAAAAAAAAAAAAAAAAAAAACAAAACCAGTGACTAATTTTTCCGGCAGAGTCAAATGGAAACGCTCGCTTAATTAAAGACAGTCCTGTGGAGGGACTTGCAATAATTATTGTTTCTGGGCAGATTTCGCAAGATACTTAATTTCAAGGCACGAAGTTAGTTGCAATGTGTGCAATACTAGGAAACGCTCAGTTGGACGCGTTGATAAGCGAGCACGTGCTATAGCTAGACCCACAATGCACATTTTTTTAAATTTTAAAATTTGCGACGTTCGCTGTCCACAGGGCCATGTTTCCGATATTATTTATTATTGCCAAGTTATTTGGGTAAACCCGTATGTAAATCTTTACTTTGTGGATAAAATCCACCGCCATCTAGAGGACCTTGACTCATTGGGAAAAATATTTAAACTCTTTGGTGACAAACAATAGACTGCTTCCTCGAAAGTATTTTGATTACTTCTAGGTGGCAGTGCATTAGAAACTTCGCGCGTCTTTTCGTTGCCATGGCAACGTTACTTTTGTTATAATGTAATTTCCGTCTACACTACTTATCGGATCAAACTAAAATTAACATATTCGTGACCGGACGGACATTCTAAATGATTTGGCTATCTCAGATTTTGTCGCCGGTTAGTTTGAAAAAAAAACTTTCGATTAACTTTAATGTAACTTTTTAACTTTTTGAACGATTTTGCCACAAAACTAATGGCATTCAATCGAGAACAAAGCTTGCGGATGGTGAAAATTTCAACTCGATCCGAGCCTCCGTTCGAACGTTATCGCGAGACATACAAACAAAAAAAAAAAAAAAAAAAAAAAAAAAAAAAAAAAAAACAAAAAACAAAACAAAACCAGTGACTAATTTTTCCGGCAGAGTCAAATGGAAACGCTCGCTTCGCTCGCTTAAATATGGTTGGTAAACTTACTGTCAGCAGCGTGCGCTTCTTCAGCAAAGAAAGCTGCCGCAGCAACTACTGCGAACACAACCCACCCTCCCATCTTGACCCCTGGAAAATAAAGTTTAATTTAATATTATTAATTAAAAGGCAATTTTATAGGCAATACTGATGAGTTGGTTATTAGTCAATGCAATTTACAACATACATAATGATACACTTTATTATATATCATGCAAGTTGTGACGTCGCTAAAGGGGCGGGGGGTGGGGGGTGGGGGAGATGGGTGGGGGGCGATTTTCCAAGAAACGAACTATGTTGCTATATTTAAACGCAATGCATCGAGTTATTGAGTTTAAAAAATGAAATAAATGAAAAAAGACATTGAATAAACTGTACAATATTTCTAGGCTTGTCACACCCGAGTTTTGAGTCAAGTTTTGAGTTGACTTGGAGCACACGCGAAAGAAATGTTGTCATTTTGAGTTCCAGGATGAATTGGATGAATAGGATGAACTCATTTGTATTTTTTTTTTTAGCGTGAGATTACTGTAATATATATACTCTTATTTTGTGTAGTTTTTTTGTCGCAAGCACCCAAAATTTCGAGTCGTGTCAAACATTTGATACTCTAAATCGAATATTGCAAAAATAAGGATTTTGGTGGAGGTGCCGGGTCGCGCGCCAGTGTAACATCCTAAAAAACGAAATGCATTTTTTGATATGTCTTTTGATACAAATTATTATTCTTTAGGGAAATTTTTAAACTTCTTTTGGCTCAAATAATAAAATGTCACTAGGACTATAATATTAATGCCATTTTCAAGTAATATCGATTACTGAGTTATATTTCATAGACTAGCCCTAATATCAAATTGTGCTTGATCATTAAAATTATTTAGAGATAGATTACATTTTAAAATCAATTATAATAAAATGTTAGGCCTACTCTGTACATATAGACTAATATCAATAAATAAAATGAATATTGTACATATTGCAAGTAAAGTCAAAGAGTAATAGCACAGGTAATAGTGGTAAAAATTAAGTACTCGGACTCGAATTGGCCCCGATACTCGAGTTACTTTTAGTGCTCGGACTTGGACTCGACTCGAACGCAAAAATCAGGACTCCTTTACGTACCCCATTTTTTACAAACTAACACATATAAGTTATCGCATATTATGAATCATAAGACTAGCATGTGAGACATTTGAAGACGAATTTTTTGAGCGGCCACTGGCCTACTAGGCTAAACACAACTATACGGCCTGTTAACTTCTAATTGGCCTAAAGCCTCGGTGGCTCGGTGATGTCGGTGTTGGCATTGGCATGTCAAGAGGCAACACTGTATACGCATTATTTTGTTTAAAGGCGATAGGCATTCATATCATTACTCTATTTTAAAAACACAAATCAATAAATCGATATTGAGCCCTATTGCCAACAAAGTCGGGTAGGGTGTGGGAGTTTCTACCACATTTTTCGCTCCCCGGGCTTATCTAGCCATGCCTGAAGCTTCTCCCACATCATCTTTTTCTTTCTCTGCATCATTCTACTTCCCTTTCTTCTGCCTCAGGTACCTCCACCCGTTTTTGCTATTGTAGAGGAGCAAGAGGGATGATTTTGTTTCCCGTGCATCTTTCGTGGAAGAGTTTTGCGGTAAGTTGTATTCTATTTGGTAGTGGGATACAAGTTTTTTGCACTTTCCTTGCAGGTCATGCTATGCTGCAGAGGGCGTCGGGGGCGTCGCGACGCCCTTACACGTTTTTTTAAGAGGGATGATTTTTTATCTCGTGTTCCTTTCGTGATAGAGTGTTGCGGTGAACAACATTCTATTTAGTAATAGCATACAAATTTTTTACACCTATTTTGCAGGTCCTGGTACGCTTGAGAGGGCGTCGGGAGCGTCGCGACGCCCTATAACGTTTTTTAAGAGGGATGATTTTTTATCTCATGTGCCTTTCGTGATAGAGTATTGCGGTGAACTGTATTCTATTAAGTAATAGCATACAATGTATTTGCCTCAACCTTGCAGGTCCTGGCACGCTTCAGAGGGCGTCCGGGGCGTCGCGACGCCCTAAAACGTTTTTTTAAAAGAGGGATGAATTTTTATCTCGTGTACCTTTTGTGCTAGAGTATTGTTGTGAATTGTATTCTATTGAGAAATAGCATACACGTTTTAAGCACCTACCTTGCAGGTCCTGGTAGGCTTTAGAGGGCGTCGGAGGCGTCGCGACGCCCCATAACGCTTTTTTAAAGAGGGATTATTTTTTATCTTATGTGCCTTTTGTGATAGAGTATTGCGGTAAACTGTATTCTATTAAGTAATAGCAAAGAAGTTTTTAGAACCTACCTTGCAGGTCCTGGTAGGCTTCAGAGGGCGTCAGGGGCGTCGCGACGCCCTTTAACGTTGATAAAGATGCATTATTGTTTAGCTCGTGTGCCTTTCGTGATAGAGTATAACGGTAAACTGTATCCTATTGAGAAATAGCATACATAGTTTTTGAACCCACCTTGCAGGTCCTGGTACGCTTCAGAGGGCGTCGGGGGCGTCGCGACGCCCTATAACGTTTTTAAAGATGCATTATTGTTTCTAAATATATCATTTATATTATATAAGTAACTAATGTACCTAAGTAATGTAGGCTAATACCTACTTCGAGAAGATATCATAAAAGTAATATTTTTCTTTACAATGATGCCAAATAATATATTCTGTTATTTAAAACTGATAAAAATTTATTATTGAGAACTTGTCCATGACGTCCGACGATCCCGACGTCCTCTGTGGTGTAGGTCCTGACAGCTAGGTGTAAAATATTTGTAGTGTATCACAAAATAGAATGTAGTATACAGCAAAACTTTGTGACGAAAGGCACAGGAGATAAAAAAATCATCCTTCTTAGAAAACGTTTTACGGTGTCACGACACCCCCGACGCCCTCTGAAGCGTACCAGGACCTGCAAGGAGGGTGTAAAAACCTTGTATGCTATACAGTTTACCGCAATACTCTATCACAAAAGGTACACGAGATAAAATTCATCCCTCTTTTTAAAAACCATTAAAGGGCGTCGCGACGCCCCCGACGTCCTCTGAAGCGTACCAGGACCTGCAAAGTGGGTTCAAAACCCATGTATGCTATTACTTAATAGAATACAGTTTACCGCAATACTCTATCACGAAAGGCACACGAGCTAAACAATAATGCATCTTTATCAACGTTAAAGGGCGTCGCGACGCCCCTGACGCCCTCTGAAGCCTACCAGGACCTGCAAGGTAGGTTCTAAAAACTTCTTTGCTATTACTTAATAGAATACAGTTTACCGCAATACTACGCAAATACGCACAAAAGGCACATAAGATAAAAATTAATCCCTCTTTTAAAAAAAACGTTTTATGGGCGTCGCGACGCCCCGGACGCCCTCTGAAGCGTGCCAGGACCTGCAAGGTAGGGGCAAAAACCTTGTCTGCTATTACTTAATAGAATACAGTTTACCGCAATACTCTATCACGAAAGGCACATGAGATAAAAAATCATCCCTCTTAAAAAACGTGTAAGGGCGTCGCGACGCCCCCGACGCCCTCTGCAGCATAGCATGACCTGCAAGGAAAGTGCAAAAAACTTGTATCCCACTACCTAATAGAATACAACTTACCGCAAAACTCTTCCACGAAAGATGCACGGGATACCTCTTGCCCCCCTACTATATATTTTAATTGCATTTCTCCTTTTCAAATCCATCACTATAACCTCTTTCCATCTCAGTCTGGGCCTCCCTCTTTTTCCTCTGTTTGTGTCCTACGTCTTGTTCGTACTGCATCTTCGGAATCCTGTCCTCCTGCATCCTCTTCATGTGTCCAAACCACCTCAGCCTTTCTTTCCCTAGCTTAAGGCTATTCCACCGCGTTTTTCTATTTTCCAAAATATATGCTACTAAGTTAAAATATAGTGAATGGCTTTGAAACATAGCTATTTTAGAAAATCAAAACTATTTTTTTCAATTTTTTTTGATCGGGCACACGGCAAATATCTCCTCTTCAAAATGATAATAATATTTCAAACTTCAATTCGTCCAAGCACACCATTCAACGTAGGGTGATGTGTTTTTATGTCATTAAATTTTTAACTAGTTTTCTAGAGGCTGTCTGAGAGAGATTTTTTTTTAATAGTTGTTTTCCTGGAGTTTTTTCGTTAGGCGGTACAAATCGGTACAAAAAACCCCCAAGTGAAAAAAATTCGCAGGAAAGACAATTAAAAAACTCAAAGACAGCCTCTAGAAAACCAGTTGAAAATTAATGTTACAAAAACACAACTACCTACATTGAATGGTGTGCTTGGGCGAATTTAAGATTGAAATTATTTTGAAGAGGCGCTATTTGCCGTGTGCCCGATCAGAAAAATATGAAAAAAAATTATTTTCTAATAAAGCAAGGTTTCAAAGCCATTCATTATATTCTGACTTGGTAGCATATTTGGGAAAATAGAAAAGTGCGGTCGAATAGTTTAAACTCTTTACTCCTAGTTCCTTCCTTATAAAAAAATGCGCTCATCAATTCCTAACAGGGCTGCTGCCTAAAATCCCCAATTTTGAGCACTAGTCGCAAACATACTGATATGCGAACCATGCCATATCTAAGGTGACTGCTATAACGCATAGGCCTACCTAAAAATATAATCAATGGTCCATTTCGAGACTTGGTCATATTATTCGTTGAAAAATCTCGACAAAATCACCAACGACATTAATAAATTTAAAAAAAAGTTAATTATAGCTCACAACAAAAGGGTAATTTTGCGTGGAGGTGGGTGTGTATTTTAGTAGCTATATTGTGAATGTGGCTCTCCCCCCCCCCCCCTATCCATGATACTCACCACTCTACAGTCTTCCCTAATGTAACATCCTAGCGTCGTCATCTGATCATAAATACATAAAAGTACAGTACACAATACTACCATTGAGTATAGATTTATGAAATGTATCATTATTAACGAATAATAATTAATTATGGTATAGCCTGCATTAATATCCGATGTAATGCAACAAATTGGCAACCATTTCAAATTCATGAAAAAAAATCACCATAAAACAATCTTGTTTCAATTTAGCTGATAAAACTAGCGAAGAGTAACTGGCTAATAAAGGTGAATCCTCGTATTACGTAAAGTGCATACAATAAGAACACGCGGAACCACTAACACATTTTATTGTGTTAGCTCAGAGTGTGCAATGATGATGATGATGATGATGACGATGGTGACACTAAGGCTATTCGAGACGATGAGTGGAGATAGTTGATGAATCATGATTTTATCTAATGAAGTAGTTAATGCCACAGAGGCAAAACTTAACGTACCAATGATTTTAAGAATTATTATTATAATTAAGAATTGCTATTTCGAAAGTTTGTTTTTGTACTGTTTGAAAAAAATAATCTATGTTTATATATATTTTTTAGAAGTACCGGAATTCCTATCAACCTCGTCATAAAAATAATGTACAACCCCAGTATTTAGGACCATCAATTAATTCAATTTTATTCGCACGCTTCTTTAATATTCTATTTGTAATTTGGTTTTCATACTCGGAAACAGTTTCAGGGTGAATTATGTTATTTATTTCCCGATTCAGTGGCTATATGCGAGGGTGCATGCATCGTCGATTGCGTCGGGGCCTACAGGGTTGGCTTAGTCGCTTTGATTTACTGTCCCCCACTGAAAATCAGTTATATAACTGAGTGGGTAGACTCTAAATACAATTTATTTATTTATTTATTTATTTATTTATTTATTTATTTATTTATTTATTTATTTATTTATTTATTTATTTATTTATTTATTTATTTATTTATTGATATAATCAACAGTGCAAGGGAGCACCGACACATAATGCCAACAGCATAACATTAACACTAACCTTTTTATGTTGTTGCGTTGTTAGCGTTTTCAACTATCAGGAAGGCTACTTGAATTCTTACAACACTATTGCCAGCTAGTGCATATGCCTAGACATGCAAGTATGTACTTACTTATCTAGGTATCTCACTATTTAACACGAAATTCAACCTTCTTTTCGCTTTATTATCTTCTAAACGGATCGCACAATGACCGTTTCATGTTACCAGGTTATCTTGTTTAGGTGACACAATATTTTTTAGATTAGGTTATCGTAGGATAGTTATCTGTGATTGAATACAAAGTTGTACAATCAATATATGGTACTACCATTGCGTATAGAATGTTCTATACTCAATGGTACTACTTGTAATGGGAAAGTGAAGCACACTTTTAAAGATCTATCCCTAAAACTAACTTCTGGATTTGTCAGACAATTTTCAATAACAACAATTTTGTGACAATTTTGTGTAAGGTACAACTTAATTTATTCAAACTCGATGAAATAAAAATTCTGTTTAATTCAAAATTACGACAACATCTCAAAAGAATCTTTAGGGATGCCTAAGCCCGTAGCAAAACTCTACTACATCAAACAAAACAAACTTTATTTTTGGATGAGCGAAGCGAAGACATCAATTTCACTGACCCCTCAAAAAATTTAGCTCCAATTTTTTTTTTTGTCTGTTTGTTCGCACTCTACCGGGCAAACGGCATAATATGCGATCTTGATGAAAATTAGAGGGGACCTTCGAAATCTCTGAACTTAGACCTGCCACGTTTTTGGTTACAATCGAAGAAATATTTCTCATGAATATCGTACTTTTACGATTTTTTTCGATTTTTAGTGCGATATTTTCGTGACATTTGGGCCGATTCTGACCAAACGGGTGGGGCTACAACGTTCATATTTTACATGGACATTAAGATAATGATGATGTATTGCTTTTTGAAAGAAAAAGTTGAAAAAGTTAGCCAGAATCCACAGAGTAAAGGTTTTAATATGATTTTTTTGAAGCTTATAATAACAATAAACAAGTAACAATAGAAACTTGACAACAATCACCTACAATGCATTCAAAAAGCCCTTACAAAGGTAAAGTGATCCCACGCAAACTAAAAAACTTACAAAAAAGCTCATCCATCAACGCCACTAAAAAAAGCGTTCGCGAAACGGCCTAGTATTAGGAAATACTAAAGCAATGTCAGTCGTAGCCATGAAATCTACAAACAATTCAAATTTAAAACCCGCAAATTTGAACTGTTAGAAAATACTTCCATGGTCTCGATCGACTTAAATAATTATTACTCATTTGCAATGATTAAGTTTGTTGATGTACTAGAAAACTTATGGATTGTCCTTTATATTTATATTTTATTTATATATATTTATACTTAAAATAAATATATAAAAAATTGTATTTAGAGTCTACCCACTCAGTTATATAACTGATTTTCAGAGGGGGACAGTAAATATAAAGCGACCAAGCCAACCTTATATAAATTTTGTGTGGCTCGTTGGTCTTTTTTTTGCGTATCTGCTTCCAATCCAGAAGGTCCAGGGTTCGATTCCCGTCAAAGTCAGAAGTTTTTTAACTTTTGATTTGGACTTAAGTCCATCAGTTCGTGTCTTAGGAGTTTATAAACGGTGACTTTGGAGCCGTCCTAGCAACGAAGCACATAACTAGGCCGCTTCGCAAACGCTTTTTGTAGTCGCGTTGATGGATGAGCTTTTTTTGTAAGTTTTTAGTTTGCGTTGGACTACTTTACCTTTACAAGTGCTTTTTTAATACATTGTAGGTGATTGTTATCAAGTTTCTATTGTTACTTGTTAACTGTTATTATAAACCTAAAAACACATATTCAAACCTTTATTCTGTGGATTCTGGCTAACTTTTCCAACTTTTTCTTTCAAGAAACAATACATCACCATTACCTTAATGTTCATGTTAAAAATACGAACGTTGTAGCCCCACCCGTTTAGTCAGAATCGGCCCAAATGACATGAAAATATCGCACTAAAAATAGAAAAAAATCGTAAAAGTACCATATTTATGAGAAATATTTCTTTGATTGAACCCAAAACGTGCCAGGTCTAAGTTCAGAGATTTTAAAGGACCCCACCAATGTTAATCAAGATCGCATTTACCGTTTGCCCGGTAGAGAGCAAACAAACAGACAAAAATACAAACAAACAAAAAAACATTGGAGCCCCAAAAAATTTAGCTCGGTTGTTTTTTTTTCTTCTCTTTTTGTCTGTTTGTTCGCACGATCTGGGCAAACGGCAAAGGCGATCTTGATGAAAATTGGAGGGGACCTTTAAAATCTCTGAACTTAGACATGCCACGTTTTTGGGTACAATCGAAGAAATATTTCTCATGAATATCGTACTTTTACGATTTTTTTCGATTTTTAGTGCGATATTTTCGTGACATTTGGGCCGATTCTGACCAAACAGGTGGGGCTACAATGTTCATATTTCACATGGACATTAAGGTTATGGTGATGTAGTACCTTTTGAAAGAAAAAGTTGAAAAAGTTAGCCAGAATATATAGAAATAAAGGTTTAAATATGAGTTTTTTATGTGTATTATAACAATTATCAAGTAACAATAGAAACTTGACAACAATCACCTACAATGCGTTCAAAAAACACTTGCAAAGGAAAAGTGGTCCTACGCAAACTTAAAACTTACAAAAAAGCTCATCCATCAACGCGGCGGGACTTAAGCGTGTTCCTAGTCCAATAAATTCAGAGTTGTTCTGAATCGGCCTTGTTGATTCTGGCGTTGATCCGCGGGTGTTCGCACTGTCCATATCACTGATTGCTATATTTTCTATTAAAAATATCGATTTTTGTTTGGTCGATCACTCGTCGATTGCGTCGGGGCCTACAGGGAAGGCTTAGTTGCTTCGATTTACTTTCCCCTACTAAAAAATCAGTTATATAACAGAGTGGGGAGACTCTAAATACTATGTAATTTTATTGTATTTATTATTTATTTATGTGTTTCATTGTTGTGGTAGTGTTTATAGTTGCCCAGTCTTATTATATATTTTTTTCCAATTTTGTCAATTTATTATTCAAAGTGTGATTTTATGGACTAGTTATTGAGTTAAGAGGAATTATGGAAGTATGATAAACTTAACCTTTAACTTGCATCATTAACCAGACGATTCAATTTCCTGAAGACAAAGGATGTAGTTTGCTATAGTTAGGGGCGAGGTGTTCGTGCAGTTTCCAGTTGAAGCTGCTCTTTTTAAGAAAAAAAAAAAATTTTGCACCCTTTTTTTATATAAAAATGTTTTTTTTTGAGTTCGAGGCTCAGATCCATTCTCTCCAACATTTAGAATCTTTTACGTGCCACTCTAGCCTAAAAAAGGGTAGGCGTAGGCTAAAAATAAGGGGGGGAGGACATAGCGTTGCAGGAGAGATCCAGACACTGGTAAAGGAAGGGTTTTTTTTTTTCCACCGCTGTCTTTTTGACATCTTTTGCCTCATAGTTTTCGTCGTCGTGGGGGTCGTCGAAAAAAGAGGGGAAAGGCCCCCCCGAAAACGACTGTCAGAGCTCGCCTCTATTTCGTTGAGACTCCCCTGGGGCTGGTTTCCTGTCCCTGTTAACCCGGGTTACCGTTCCTGATATTTTCATCCAGCAATCTGTTTTCTTCAATGTATTGTTTGATTTTTTTTTTTTGAAAGATTCTTCAGAAAACTATAAAAACACAATGCACTACAGGGTTTGAGGGAAATTTTTGTCGTTTCTGCGACCTAGTTTATAAGCAAACGCTTTTTCCCCCGAAATGAAACGTATTTAGTAAAACCCCTTGATGATAATATATAGTCACTCAACGCATAATACAGCGCTAGGGACTAAAAACTAAGAAGTTCCCCTGGTTTTTTGGGAAAATTTTTGGAGAATATTTAAACGTGTTTTCGATCCCGGCAAAATTTTGATTTTGCCCACAGTTTTTTTAAATAAAAAAAAAATTTTTTTCCCCCCCCCAATTCAATAGGAAAAATCGTGTCTTTTTTAGAGAAGATTACATTTAAGATACACATTGATAAAAAGTCTAAAACGGAAAATTTGTCTAGCCCCGGAAAAGAAATACATTTCAGAACTGCTGCTGTTATTTGAGATACACACACAAAAAACAATATTTTAAAAAAAAATCAGAAAACAAAAACTAGTTTTAGGAATACATTTTAAAAACTTAAATTTTACCAAAAAAAAGAAGATTTTATTCAAAATCCAAAAAATTTCCCCCAAAAATTGCTTAAATCTTTATCATTTTTTTAAAAACCCAAAAATTTAGAAGAAAAATCAGAATTTTTAATTTGGTTTTTACAATTACCTAATTAAAACGAATTTAATTCGAAAATTAAAGGGGGTTTTTTTTGAGATAGATGGGTCCCGGGTGGGGGCTTCTTGGGATACCCCCCCCCTTGGGGCCAGGAGCAATTGCTCACTGTCCCTTTTGGTCAGGTGCCTCGTCTTTTACAATACCTAAATGGTTAATTTCCAAGGAACAGAATGGACCAAAACAAACCATAAAAATTTTTACCCGCGACCCGGGGACTGGGTTTGGGTCTAACGGGAACGTTTTGGCTAAGAATTTGTAAAGAAAAAAAGTACGTTTTCGGGGCCCCTTTACTTATCAATGTTATTTTGCAACATCAACTTTGTCTCTCAATTCTCGCCTCGTACGACATAAGGAAAAATACCCTGGACCCGAACTAGTGACCGATAAATTAACTAAATATAGGACTGGACTGCTATCAAATTTTTTAAGAATTTTCCCCCCTTCTGCATTATTAAAACAAAGAAAAAAACTAACTTGTAAATTCGTTGTTTTTTTGAAAGAATATATATTGCTGATAGTCCCAGTTCTGTGGGTCCCAAAGACACTTTTATAGTAAATTTTTCTAGTGCGAGGCGGGCCCATTGGGGGAACAAAAACGCTTTCTTTGTGCCCCAAAAGCGGCGAATCCCGGTGAACCCCTTTTTAAAAAAATTTAAAAAATTTTAAAAAATGTGATAATGGACAACTATCAAAGGCGGGGCTTAGTTATTTCCCCAAAATCCAAAAGTAGCCCCACGAACTTGGGGACAACTGCAACCAAATGGGTTGGGGCCAATGGCTTCAACGTGTTTTTACGCCGTACGGGTGGAAAAAATCCTTTAAAAAAATGTTTTTTTTTTGAATGGGTTTTGCCAAAGACTATGTAATCAAGAAGGAGCCAGTACTTTTTAGGGAAGGCTGTTTTATGTCCTTGTTTTGTCCCCAAAGGGTGTGTGGCTTCGGAAAACGGTGGGGCATATAGCCATCTTTTGGGTTTTGAAGATTATAAACCCCAAAGCCGGTCTAAAAAAGCATTTTTTTCAGTTTTGTCTCAATTTTGGGCCCAAAATAATTTTTTATTCCTCAGTTTACAAGATCATATCGTAAAAAATAGGCCGGTTTTAACTCTAGGGGAGGTGGAGGCCTAGTTCTAATCCAAGGCCTACACGGCTAGGGGCTAGACACACCTCTTTGCTAAGATTTAGGGCCCAAACTGTACCCCCCTTTTTAGTTTTTTACACAGTTTAGGCCCTTTAACCTTGGAAGCTTTAGATAGGCTACCCTTTAAAAACAAAATCAAGGTAAATGTTTTGTTTTTAACCCACCAAAAAGCGATGCTAGGCCTAGGTGTTATTTTTCCCTTTTCCCTATAGGCCCCACCCAATACTAGATGTGGCCTATTTTTTTTTTTCTTAGGGGGCAACTGGTTATTTATTTAAACTATGTATGCAATCTTAAAAAAAAAAAAAAATAAAGCAACATTCTATCTAATCAAGCTAGGCTGCCCTACACTCAACAAAAATAGCCCGTCTAGGCTTTGGCCTCTCTCTTGTGCGAATTATAGGGCCGCGCGCGTCAAACAGGTCTACTCATTAGCCTCCTACTACAACATTAAGTTTGAAAGAAGATGTTTTGGGCCCGTCCGGGGAAAAAAAAAAAAATGAAAACCATGGGGGAGGGCTCCATCTCGCAAAAAATTTATAAGTTTGTCATGAGGAATTGCTTGTAAACGGGAAACCACGAAATTCAAAAACATTTAACCCCCACAAGCATGGTATCACATGTTTTTGTAAAAAAACAAAATTCCCCCTTTTTTTTTTATCCTTTGGGGGGTTTTTAACCTTTCCAA